>RCUC01085627.1:0-55960 GCA_003697995.1 Taxidea taxus jeffersonii
TAAGAGTCTTTTATTGTTTGTCTCCCTCCCAATCCCATCTTGTTTCATTTATTCTTTTCCTACCCTCTTAACCCCCCCACATTGCATCTCCACTTCCTCATATCAGGGAGATCATGTGACAGTTGTCTTTCTCCAATTGACTTATTTCGCTAAGCATAATACCCTCTAGTTCCATCCACATCGTCGCAAATGGCAAGATTTCATTTATTTTAATGGCTGCATAGTATTCCATTGTATATATATACCACATCTTCTTTATCCATTCATCTGTTGATGGACATCTAGGTTCTTTCCATAGGTTGACTATTGTGGACATGTCTGCGATGGGGGAAATTCTTTAGGGTTCCTTGAGTTTAAAGGGTATTGGGCTCTCTTTAAAGCATTTTTTCGAATACTTCATTTTTTTCTAAATTTCTTTTATTTAAGTGATCTCTACACCCCACATGGAGCTCAGACTCATGACTCTGAGATAAAGTTGCACAATCTTGCAACTGAGCCAGCCAAGTGCCCCTCAAATACTTTAAAAACAAAGGAGGAAAAAAAATAAATAAAAATAAAAACAAAGGAGGGGCACCCCCATGGTGCAGTCAGTTAAGTGTCCGACTCTTGATTTTGGCTCAGGTTGTGATCTCAGAGTCTTGAGGTTGAGCCTCGTGTTGGGCTCTGTGCTCAGTGGGGAGTCTGCCTGAGATTCTCTCCCTTTGCCTCTGCCCCTCCCCTACTCACGCTCACTCTTGCTCTCCCTCTTTCAAATAAATAAATAAATATCTTTTAAAAATTGAAAAAAAAAGAAAGGAAATCTGTGCAAAGTATTTACAGCCTTAGAAATCATTTTTATTTATTTACTTAGTTACTTATTTACTTATTTTTAAAGATTTTATGTATTTACTTAGAAATCATTTTAAAGATCCAGTATCGATGCTGTGTCTTGGTATCTATTTTTAATTCCACAGCATATTATTTTGTAAAATTTTAAACCTTTGGAAAAGTTTCAAGAATTATAAAATGAACCCCTATATACCATCTTCACCAAGATTCACCAGATGTAGCACATTTATTTTCTCCCTCTCCCTCCTCCCACTATATATATATTTTTTAATTTCCTTTTTTACCCCATTTCTTTTTCTTTCCTTCTTTCTTTTCCTGAGCCATTTGAGCTTGTTGCAGACATGACACTTCAATTCTAATATTTCAAAGTGTATCTTTTAAGAATAAGGACATTCTCCTACATAGCCACATTATGATTTTCACATTGCAAAATTTAACATTGGCACAGTACTGTTGTCTAATACATAATCTATATTTAAATTTCCCTGACTTTCCTCAAAATGTCCTTTATAGTTGATTTTTAAAAATTCAGTTTCTGGGGCACCTGGGTGGTGCAGTCAGTTAAGCATGTGCCTTTGGCTCTGATCATGATCCCAGTATCCTAGGATCAAGTTCCACTTTGGGCTCCCTGCTCAGTGAAAATCCTGTCTCTCTCTCTCCCTCTGCCCCCTCCCCTTCATGCTCTCTCTCACATGTTCATGCTCCCTCTCTCACAAATGAATAAATGAAATCCTTAAAAAATAAAATCAAATAAAAATTCAGTTTTTACTAAAGGATCACACACTACATTTCTCTTTATTCTCCTTTAATCTAGAAGGATTCCTACTTGTTTTTCCTTGTTTGTGTTTTGGTCTTTCATGACACCGACATCTTTAAAGAATCCAGGCCAGTTGCTTTTGAGTTTTAGCATACATTTTGTGGGGAGGAGAAAACTACGCCCCAAAGTAAGTTAGAAATCGAATAGAAAAATAACTTTGTAGTTAGATTCAATGTCCAGCCTTAGTAGTGACTTGAAACAAGTTTCTTAATCTTCTTTGAGCCTTGGTTATCTGATTTGTTAAATGGGAATAGTGATCCTCATTTTACAAGGCAGTTGTGAGGATTATAAATTGGCTCAATCCACTTGACGATCTGTATCGAGAATCTTTTTTTTTTTTTTAAGATTTTATTTATTTGTCAGAGAGAGAGGGAGGGAGAGCAAGCAAGCACAGGCAGACAGAATGGCAGGCAGAGGCAGAGGGAGAAGCAGGCTCCCTGCTGAGCAAGGAGTGCGATGTGGGACTCGATCCCAGGATGCCAGGATCATGACCTGAGCCGAAGTCAGCCGCTCAACCAACTGAGCCACCCAGGCATCCCGAGAATCTTTTTTTTTTAAAGATTTTATTTATTTATTTGACAGACAGAGATCACAAGTAGGCAGAGAAGCAGGCAGAGAGGGGGAAGCAGGCTCCCCGCTGAGCAGAGAGCCCGATGTGGGGCTCAATCCCAGGACCCCGAGATCATGACCCGAGTTGAAGGCAGAGGATTAACCCACTGAGCCACCCAGGTGCCCTGTATCGAGAATCTTAAACAGACTTGTATTCTTGGACCCAGTAACTCTATTTCCAGAAATTTATCCCTAGTAAATCATCAGAGATATTAGACAAAGATATAAGGAGTGATAGTTATTACCGTGGGTGGGTATGAACTGTGCTACATACCCCACCTCCTTCCTTATCATCATCAACCTCCTTCTCTTCATCACTCATTGCCAGCATTTATTAAAGGATACCATGTGTCCAGCACTATGCTAAGTTATAGATTGCTGTGGCAAATTTGAAAGTCATGCTTAGGGTGCCTGGGTGGCTCAGTTGGTTAATCATCTGCCTTTAGCTCAGGTCATGATCCCAGAGTCCCAGGATCAAATCCCAAATCGGGCTCCCTGCTCAGCAGGGAGTCTGCTTCTCCCTCTGCCCCTTCCCCATCTCAGGCTCTCTCTCTCTCAAATAAGTAAATAAAAATCTTAAAGAAAAAGAAATAATGAAAGTCATGCTTAGGAGGAGCATTTGAAAACTTGGAAGAGAAGTAAGATTATAGGGTTTAATGAGGAATCTAGACAAGTCTGTGTATATAATGAGATCCCAATTGTGTTTTATGTTTACACAGTTGTGTTAATAGAGGAACCTAGAAAGAAGAGGAGCCTAGAAAGAAGTAAAATAACATTTTTATACTGGGAAGTGAGATTTAGAGTAAATTTTGTTTATAACAACAAAAACAATGGAATTTGCATATACATTGTATGCCACTGTATGCAGAGCCCTGTGCTTAGCAGACATCAATTCCACTCATAGTCGATTGGCAAAAATTAGTCATATGACCATTCATAGGTGAAAGGAGGACTCAGAAATTTAATCACTGATGGATCAGCCACTTCCCAGCCATAACTCCCTATAAAAAGGAAGAAATTTTAAATATATAGCTAGCTATCTCTGTCATCATAAAATCTGTTTTTGTCTGATAGTAATGTAACCATACAACGTTTATTGTGGTTAGATTTTCCTACCTGTACAGCTTTCCTAACCTATTCTCTTCAATCTTTCTGAAACATTATGTATTGTTGGTAAATTGCACAAACCTGGATTTTATTTCTTTATTCTGACAACCACCGACACTTAATTGATAAATGTAGTCCATTTATATTTACTGCAATTGCTGATGCATCTGCAGTAACTGCTGCCATCTTATTTATGCCTTCTGTTTCCCCCACCTTTTCTATTTTTTCCTCTTTTCCTGCCTTATTTAGGATTAAGTTTTTAAGATTTATTTTTGGGGTGCTTGGGTGGCCCTTACTTGGGGCTTGATCCCAGGACCCTGAGGTCATGACCTGAACCAAAATCAAGAGTCCTATGCTTAACTGATTGAGCCACCCAGGCACCCCTATCATCAACTTTTATATTTTGGGCTTTTGTTATGGGATCTTTCTTTCTGAAGAATGTATGGTAGCAAACTCTCAGTTCTTCTTTACCTGGAAATATCTTTACTTTCCCCTTGCTCTTAAGAGATACTTCTCTAAAAACATTGTCTTAGGAAGAAGAGGAAGAAGGAGGAGGAGGAGGAGGAGGAGAAGAAATAAATAAATAAATAGAGAAGAAGAAAAATTACACTTGCAGAATATAAATTTTGAAGTCAAATTCCCTCCACCTACTCTCCATCACGTAACTTTAGACCAAGATATAACCACAGTTAAGAGATTCTCGTGTATTTTTCTATATTATTTTATTTATTTATTCATTAAAAGATTTATTTATTTATTTGAGAGAGAGAAAGAGCATGAGCAGGAGAGGAAGAGGGAGAGGCAGAGGAAGAGGAAGAGAGAATCCCAAGCAGACTCTGCGCTGAGCGTGGAGGGTGACATGTGGCTTGATCCCATGACCCTGAGACCATGACCTGAACCAAAACCAAGAGTCAGATGCTCAACCAACTGCGCCACTGAGGCCCCCCTATTCTTCTATATGATCATAATTCACATGCATGGATGTGTTTATTTACAAAAATGGGATTATAATATGCATATGGTTGGGCTACTTGCTTTTTATAATTTAAAAATAGGTACTAGATATTTCTATATCATTATAATAACTATATAGTATTCTATTTTATAAATATATTGTAATTTATGGTTAGTTTTTGCTTCTACAAATAAAACTGCAATAAACACTTTTTTTAAAGATTTCATTTATTTATTTGTCAGAGAGAGAGCACAAGTGGGGGAGTAGCAGGCAGAGGGAGAAGCAGTCTCCCCGTGAGCAAGGAGCCTGATGTGGCACTTGATCCCAGAACTCTGGGATCATGACCTGAGCCAAAGGCAGACACTTAACTGCCTGAGCCGCCCAGGCATCCCCAATAAACACTTCTTATACACATACCTTTGTCTACAAAACAGACTTATTACATGGGCTGAATTTAATGGATGCAAACAAAGATTAGAAAAAAAAAGATAATCCATCTGAGCATACAATTCTAGGTTAACAATTATTTTGTTTTCACACTTTAAAGGAATAATCCACTGTCTTCTGGTTTTATTTTTGCTCTTGATAAATCTGCTGTCAATTCAATTGCTTTCCATTTTTGAATAATCCTCTTTTTTCTCCCTAAATGCTTTTAAGATTTTTCTCTTTGTCTTTGGTGTTCTTCAGTTTTGCTATGATAAGTCTAAGAATATATGTTTTTATTAGTGTTCTCAGAGCTCATTGTAGTTCTTCAACCTGAAGATTCATGCAGTTCAACAATTCTAGAATATTCTCCACCATTATGTATTTGAAAATTAATTTTCCCTTATTCTTTCTGTTCTCCCTTCAGAATATTCACTTAAAAGTAGATTGAATTATCTCATTATATCCTCCATTTTTCTTGTCTTCTCATATCTTCTGTCTCTATGTTTCTGAGCGCTGATTTCTATGAATATTTTTTAGATTTTTCTTCCAGTTCACTTGTTATGTCTTCAAATCTGTCGAGTCTCTTTAACCCATTTATGGAGTATGTAACGTCAATAACTATATTTTTCATTTCTAGAAGTATTTAGACTTTTTTTTCAAATCTGTTTGATTATTTTTGTTTATATTTTTTATGTTTATATTTTTTATGTTTGATTATTTTTATGCCCATATTTGTAACTCCATTTCATATTTCTTTCAATAGTTTAACTAATAACTCTAATTGCCTTTTGAGAGGGGATTAAATGACTATGGATTAAGGGTGGAAAGAAGACTTTTGAATGCAGCTCTTTTGATGCCATTCAGACCCAGTGAATCAATTGATGAAATTAAACTTGAGGCAACTTTTTAAATATACTAACTCTATAGCTGGAATTTGACACATCTAACATGTGAAATTCAGGAAGTTTCCATTATGTTGGTTTTTTTGTTTCTGCTGACTCTATACTAGCTTGTTTCTTCAAGTGTTTTCTAATTTTATATTGGCTTCTACATGAAAGAACTTTGTGGATAACCTGAGGAATCTGGTTTGAGGGCCAGATTCCTCCAGAGACAATTTCCATTGTCTTCTATCAATCATCATGTGGTGTTATGAAGCCAGGCTACTTGAAATTAAATCCCTTAGACTTTTTATGTGATATAAATTTGAATTCTAAGCACATATGCAAACAGGCTTATAGTTATGAATTTTCAGGTAAAATATTTTTCCCCACATAGAAGGGAAATTGAGACATATTAGACTCATTTTCTCCCCTTGCTGAAAGTGGATTGCTTTTCTGGCCTGTCTCTTCACTGTGCTATAGTTCTGAGAGGGCCCTGACTCCATGTGAAGTTGTGGTTCTAACACCCTCATTGTGTGGGCCCAGAGCTGGTGTCTTTTGTCCCTGTGCAGGCAAAGTTCTATGTTCCTAATAATGGCAATTATGAGTGGCTTTGGGCTTCCCTATCACTTTGGTTTCTGTTTTCTGTTCCTTTTTTTTTTTTTTTAAGATTTTATTTGTTTATCGGAGAGAGCAAGAGAGAAAGCACAAGCCGGGTGAATGGGAGAGGGAGAACCAGGCTCGCCACTGAGCATGGAGCCCAATGTGGGACTCGATCCCAGGACCCCGGGATCATGACCTGAGCCGAAGGCAGGCGCTTAACTGAGTGAGTCACCCAGGCATCCCTTCTGTTCCTTTTTGACACCTGGTGATTTCCTTTACTGTCTAGGAAGCTTGTATTTTATCCAGGATTTCTAGATGTCTTATTATGGAAAGGTTTATTGGACTATCCAGTTTTTTATGTAATATGAAGTAAAAAAATAAAACAAAACAAAACCCCAAAGATCCTTTAATCTTTACAACAACCCCACAAATTAAGTACTCATTATTCCCACTTCATTATGTGGAAATTGAGGCTCATGCGATATAAGGATCACATAGTTTTTTTTTTTTAATTTATTCATTTGACAGAGAGAGAGAGAGAGATCACAAGTAGGCAGGGAGGCAGGCAGAGAGAAAGGGGGGAAGCAGGCTCCCTGCTGAGCAGAGAGCCTAATGCAGGGCTCGATACCAGGACCCTGAGATCACGACCTGAGCCAAAGACAGAGGCCTTAACCCACTGAGCCACCCAGGCGCCCCAAGGATCACATAGTTCTATCAAGTAGCAGAGTCTGGATTTGAATCTGGTACTGTCCTTATTGTATAAACACTAAGCTATATTGCCTCTACTATACTCTTAACATCTTCCTTTTGGAAGATGTTAATTGTATCTATCATCAGAAAAAAATGAAATAGTTTTTAAAGGTAATATAATTTTAAGAAGTATCCCTTGCTTATAAAATGTATTCATTTATGATACCAGATAATCTCTGCTATCAATACCCTGCAGCTTGGCCAAGATCATTGTATTTGCCAAGTACCATATGGGGAGAACTGTACCTTTTCTTGTGCATAAATGATAAATAATACCTGAGCCAAGGTATTATCATACCTTTTCTTCCCTTGACTTTGTTGTGCTTACCTTTTCCCTATAAGCCCATCATTTTCTACATCACTCTCTCCCCAGGCTGCTACTAGCTCTAAAGTAGTAATAAATAAGATTGGGTCCCAGCTACACTTTTGGCAAGCAGGAAATTCTTCTTGGACACAGTAGATATAGACCTTATCCGTCTAGGTTGTTGATTAGAAAAGCATGCTGGAGGACATGTAAGCCTTAATGAAGTCTGAGTAGATTACATCTATTGCTTCCCCAGGATCAGCATGACATGGCACTCAGCAGAAAACAGAATCAGTCTGGCACATTGGCTTACCATGGACTCATACTGCTAGCCGCACACTGATTTTTGCTTTCTTAAGTGCCAGAAAACTGAATGGTTTGTAATTTTTTTCCTTTATTTTCCCAAGTATGTTGGTGTCTACAATTACTTGGATTATCCTTTTTTTTCCTTTTTAAAACATGCACATACACATGCACACACACGAACACACACAGTTTGTCCTTCCTCAGGCTTTAGGGACACTCAAGCCCTGACTTAGTTGCCAAGGATGCAGTGGCAACCCTTTAGACAAGTCTGCGATCTCACAGAATAAATGATCTAATGTGGAAGTTAAATAAACTATTTCAGATAGGCATAAATGCCATGAAGTATTTAAAGCAGGTAATAAATACAGAGCAATTGAATTGGGGGTGGGATGCTACTTTAGAGTTCTTCAGGATTGTAGGCCAAGAAAGAATTCAGAATCTTGGCCATTACTCTTTCTAATTCCCTTTCTACCTTTCTGCAATGATTTTCCTTCATCTTTCCAACCTCCAAATATTAGAATGTTCCAGAGATCATCCTTGGACTTCTTTTTCATCTTCATTCAATGCCTGGATCCCATCCAGTTCCCCGATTTTAAATATTTTCTGTACTTACTCCTTAAATGAACAGAGTACGTATAGAACACTAACATTTGTCTAAGAAATGCTTAGGGTAGAATCCAAAAATGTATGTGTGTTGTCAAGAATTGTAAAGGGTCAGAGATTTCATCCTACTTGCAATCTAACAAGTTAGCCTGCCATAGTTTCATGGATTCTAGTAGAAGGAAGATACATGATTCTTGGGTCTTATAATTCCATCTCATATTTCTCTTGGTAATTTAACTAACTTATAACTCTAATTGCCTTCAGAGAGGGAGTTGAATGACTATGGACAAGGTCAGAAAGAAAACTACTGAATGCATCTCTTTTGATGCCATTTCAGACCTTTTAAATAAGTTGATAAAATCAAGCTTAAAACAATTTTTGAAATGTATTTTTGCTGTTTGAATTTGACACATCTAGTATCTGAAATTCAGGAGGGTCAAATGTCTCCAGATTCAATTCTCTACTCATTACTATTTCTGCTCTCACCCTGGACCATGTCCATCTTTGTTTCCTTTGGCAACAGCCTTCTATTTCCATCCTTTCATCCCTACCGGTGATTGCCCACACTGCATCCAGAGTAATCCTTTTAAAGTGTGCACGATCACAACCCCATAAAATTAAGGCACTTCTTTGTTCAAAACTCTCTGATCGCAAAGAAAAAAGACAGAGGAACTTATTACTCACCGAAGTAGCATGAATCAAACTGTTGGCATTTGAGCCAGGTCCCCAAGCTCTAATGACTAAAGGGTGGCATGAAGAGGGTCATATGTAATGCCTTCTCATGCAGTGGGTTTCATTACAGGAAAGGATCCCTAAATTTAGGGAACCTGAATATTTTATAACCCATAATGATTCTTCCCTATGCTCCCAAGGGAGATACTATCTCTATCTTTCAAGGCTGTTAGCTCTGCAAACATCCTTAAAAATTTAGTCCAGAATAAAAGCAATCAGTGACACTCTTCCCAAAATGTGCAGAAACATGAGAGAACCATGGAGAATTATCTTCCAACATGTATTTGTTTACATTTTTTTAAAAGATTTTATTTATTTATTTGACAGGCAGAGATCACAAGTAGGCAGAGAGGCAGGCAGAGAGAGAGGAAGGGAAGCAGGCTCCTTGCTAAGCAGAGAGCCCGATGTGGGGCTCGATCCCAGGACCCCGGGATCATGACCTGAGCTGAAGGCAGAGGCTTTAACCCACTGAGCCAACCAGGCGCCCCTTTGTTTACATTTTTTTATCAGAAGGATAAACAAAAGTATTTTTTTAGAAAATTATTGATAGAGAAACAAAAGCAATAGAGTGGGAAGGATAAGGGTGGAAGCTAGATGTCTCAATATATCTTATATATATTTGATTTTGAAACTATCTATTTTATATAATTAGAAAACAAAATGAAATTTTCAGAAAGTGATCCCAAAAACCAAAAACTACACAAAACAAATGAACCAAATTGTCTATCAAATTGGCAGAAAAACCACACAGAGAATAATTATTTCTAATTATTTTTAAATACAGTAATTTGTCTGTATGTCCCTAATGGGATATACTCTAAAGGCAAAAAGAAATCCAAAAACATTCTTAACTCTTTTCAGCCATCATGTTAATAATAATGTTGGTGTTGGTATTCTGAGACTGTTTCATGTAATATGTTGATGAAATTGGGAACAAAAATTTTGGGTATAAGAGTATAAATAGAGGTACAGATTGAATATCAAAAGGGTTAAATAAAATGCTGCAATTCTTTTTTTTTTAAGATTTTATTTATTTATTTATTTGACAGAGAGAGAGAGAGAGATCACAAGTAGGCAGAGAGGCAGGCAGAGAGTGGGGGGGAAGCAGTCTCCCCACTGAGCAGAGAGCCCGATGTGGGGCTCGATCCCAGGACCCTGGGATCATGACCTGGGCCAAAGGCAGAGGCTTTAAACCACTGAGCCACCCAGGTGCCCCAAACGCTGCAATTCTTAATTTAAATTAGAAGTATTATATATGGGGTACCTGGGAGACTCTTGATTTCAGCTCATATCATAATCACAGGGTCCTGGGATCAAGCCCCCTATTGGGCTCTGAGCTCAGCAGGGAGTCTGCTTGAGGATTCACACTCTCTCTCTCCCCCTCTCCCCCTCCCCCACTCATGCACACACTCTCTCTCTAAACTAAATAAATATTTTCTTTTTTTAAAAAGTGCTATGTATGAATTCATAATGTACTTTATAGGAAAAAAATAATCAATTTCCAAGCTCAGACACTGAAAAGGCCTGAAAACAGTGACCCAATCCAGTAGCACTGAATGCCCAGAAGGTAGCATCCAAATACTATTTCCCACTAAAATAGACCAGGACTCCTTGAAGAAATGGCTGCTTCCAGTTATGGGATAGGAAAGGTGCAAGAGACACTTGGAATACCTTGTCATATTAGAAAGTAAGGAAACTATCAAAGACTGTTGGGAAAGTATCAGAATAATTCAGGTGCCAACCTACTGGAACTCCCACTTGCCAAATATTTGAGTATCCATAGGAAGTATAATTGCATAGGATGGAAACATGTTGGGTATACTTAAAGTCATGAGTTCATGGTAAGATACATAAAAACAAAGCAAAAAAAAGAAAAGCCCTCACTGACCACCTGAAGATAACAATAAAGAACTAATTGATCATTTTGAAACTGGTCTTCAAAGAGAAAGAATCAAGTTTCACTGTTCCAGTGCCTTTTATATGCCAAAGACTTCCAAATTTTCACCCTTAAATCCAACCTCTTCCCTGAACTCTAGACTTATATGTCCACCTGCCTATCCAAGATCTCCATTTGAATATCTATCAGTTATGGCAAATTCAAATTATGTTCCAAACTGGACTCTTGAGTCTCTTTCGTTTTTTAAGATTCTTTTTTTATTTATTTAAGAGAGAGAGTGAGCACAAGTTGGGGTGGGACAGAGGGAGAAGGAGGAGGAGACTGCCCGCTGAGCAGGGAGCCAGACGTGGGGCTCAATCCCAGGATCTCCCAGGACTGCAGGATCAGGACCTGAGGTGAAGGCAGCCGCCCAGGGGCCCCTTGATTCTCTTTCTGTCCCAAATCTGTTCTTCTTAGTATTTCCTTTCTCAGCAGAATGAGCAATATCAACTGTTCACACCAAAAACATTGAAATCTTCCTGACTCCTCTCTTCCTCTCATACCCCACATCTAATTTATAGAAAAATCTACTGGCCCTTCCCTTGAAATGTATCCAGAATCACTCCTCTCTTCATTACCTTCCGTGCTCCCACCTTGGTCTATGTCCATCTTTGTTTCCTTTGGACTAGTTTTTCAACAGCCTCTTATTCCTATTCTTCCATTCCTACAGGTAATTGTCTACATTGCAGCCAAAGGGATCGTTTACAAGGCACTTCCTTGCTCCAAACTTTCCAATCACTGTCCGTCTTACTCAGAGTAGTGTGCAAAATCTTTTCCACGTTTGCAGAAAAAGTGGTTACACCAGAAGAATTAAAACATTAAAAAATAAGTAGATAAGTAAAGCCCAACTTGATCTGGTCACTTCCAATGACTGATGATTGCTGGAGTATAGAGACAAGCCATCTCTTCCCCCTCAGGACACCTCTGAAGGACAATTCTAGCTCTACAGAGCCCCAGAGGGTTGCCCGAGGCCTTTAATGGGTCTCTTGGTAACTCATCTTCTTCTCTGCCCATGCCTGCTAGCTTGCCCAACCTCCCACAGGTGTTGATGCCAAGGGCTCTCCTAATGAACAGCCTGCGTTCTAACCTTCATTTGAGAAACTGCCTGGCATGGTAGCCACGCGCCCTCCGGCAGCACCTCCGTTAAGCACCATTGTAACATATTACTTGCAAAAAGCCCAGTGTGGACCCCTACAGATTCTAGGAAGCAGCCAGCCCTTAACATTGAACAATTCTTCCTCTTTCGAAATATTTCCAAACAGCTCTAACCAAGGATGCCAAATGGACTTGAAGATCTATTATAAAGTCTCCCACTTCCAAAAAATCCCACCATAATAGAACACTTTCCAATCACAGACTGTCTCAGTATTTCTTCTTTTGATTCTATAAAACATTCCAACACCCTGGAACGCAGGGTGAAATGGAAATGACGGAAGATGGGTACCTTTGCCGGAAGTTCCTGAATGAAGAGCCTATGTTAATTTTGCCTGGGACTTAGCTTTGTCTTTGACATGACTCAGTCACCTTCCCAGGGAATCCAACCTGGGATAATTCATCCACTTATTTGCTTATTGTCAGTCTCCCCACATCAGTCCCTGAGCAAGCTGATAAAGTCGAACTTTATCGGTCCCTGAGAGTAGGGGCTTTGTGGTGTCTCCTCCATTCTTCACCAGCTAGAGCCCACCAGCTCCTCCATTGAGCTGCTCACTAACCAGTATGCTTGATGAATGAATAAATGAAATGACATTTAAACTGAGACCCAAATAACAAGGAAATAGCCAGGCCAAGATCTTGTTGGAAGAGCATATGGGATGTTAGGAACAGCAAGTATAATTCCAGAGAGAGCTCTTTATCTCTTGTTTTGGTCCCAGCTCTTTGCAACTATAACTTAGTATTTGGGACATTTAAAAGATTTAAATTCGTGCGGAGTTCCCCCCCCCCATTTCTTCCTCTCTCCCATTCTAGGATCACTTGATTTTTATAAATTTAGCCAGTCAATGTCTGTTAGTTTTCTAATGATGAGGTCTTATCAAAGCTGTTGATGCCCTCCCATTATTTATGATTTTATGCTGGGAGGCCATGGTAATTCATGCCAAATTGACTTCAGGGGGTCTGCTATCTATCAGAAGTCTGTTTCACAATGACCCCAGGGAAGAGACCATCATCTCTCCAGAGCTATGCAGCTACAGTGCTATAGTACCAAGGGCAGAGGGAAGACTCAGATCAGAATCATCTGGGGAGCCTTTTCTGCATATGTATTCCAGATGCTCTCCCTCCCCTCCATTTACACACATTCTATGTACAGCCTATGTACATTTTGTTTTCTGCTTTTGTTTTTTTAATGCTTTTTATGTCTTCTATTGCAGTAAAATTTGCACATGGTTATATAAAAATGGATAAAAGGAAACCTCACAAGAATGGAGTTTGGAGGCCAGGAGAAGGAGCTCTCATGCCCTACCACCTGTGGTCAATTGCAGACCCTAACATGAAGAGAGTACCTTGCAGTCCCAGCAGGAAGAAGCCTATACTTTACTATCTGAGCGCAGGAAGGAAGAACTTCTCCTTGCCCAGCAACAGCCCAGCCAATGAGAGACTGCCACAATTCAGCCAATGAAAAGCCTTCAAATTCCCTTCAAATTCCCATTTTCCTCCAGGGGACTTTTTTTTTTTTTTAAAGTTTTTTTTTTTTTTTTTTCAGAGAGAGAGAGCGAGAGCAAGCCCAGGCAGAGAGGCAGGCAGAGGCAGAGGGAGAAGCAGGCTCCCTGCTGAGCAAGGAGCCCGATGTGGGACTCATCCCAGAACGCTCGGATCATGACCTGAGCTGAAGGCAGCTGCTTAACCAACTGAGCCACCCAGGGGTCCCCCTCCAGGGGACTTTTTGTTTATAATGGCCCCTCCCAACTGCCCCCTCCATAAAAGAAGTTTTCTCTCCTTTGTTCTCCCAACTTGCCAATGGCTTTGCCATAGCTTGCACATCCCTAATTGCAATTTTCTGCTATTCCCTAAGAAACCCATTTTTTGCTGGAAAAATAACTAGACAGTTTTATTTTTAAGGTGAGCACTTAAAACATCCGATGCTCTAGCACGTCTTCTCTCATCCTTCCCCTGGTGCTCTACTATTATCCATTCCTCATTTGACTCTTTGGTTATCTTTGGAAGTTTATCTCTGTTTATCTAAACTGTTTATGCCTTGATTTCTTTTTTTATCACTTTAAAATATTATCTGTTCACTTGTCAGCATGACAGTTGAGAATTTAGCTCTCTCTCTCTCTCTCTCTCTCACACACACACACACACACACACACACACACCACCATCACCACTTCCTCTTCTCATATGGTTAGAACAAATCTTTAGTTCCTTCGTTGATTTTTTTTTTTTGTATTTCTTTCCTTCACATGTTGCAAGCTCTTTTCAAATATCTGGTAACTTTGTAATCACCAGACCATTTATTAAATATACTTGGAGAATGACCTGCCAGTTTTGTAATGTTTTATTTAATTATTATTATTGCTGTTGTTATTGTTGTTCCTTTTGCTTATATACTAGATAACTGACTGCTGGACACCCTGCATGCAGGGATGAGAGGAGGATGGGGAAACAAGACGTCCTTAGCAGCCATCTAGTAATTACCCTGTTTTCACTTCCATTCTGACCCTGTGTCTTCCCAACTCTCCAGATATGCTCCATGCTTGGCCATAGCCTGCACTGTACAGAGTCCAGGCCAGCAGGCCCTCCAGTCATCAGCCTTCACTTGGCTTTCCTGTCCCTGAAACTTACCGGAATCACCCAGGAGCAGTTATTTCCCTGCCCCTACCACAGACTATGGGCTGCTCATGGTGTCTTTATTATGGGCTTATATATATATGTTTTTTCTATTCTTCTATTATCATTTTAATGGGGTCTCAGGAGGGATAGGAAATAAGTAGTCTGCTCTCTTGAACTGGAGGCTTACAAACTATTTTAACTTCTGCCTGCCCATTTTGAAAGTGGTTACAAGGTGATCTTAATAACCCACTCCCCTGTACTCCCGTGGAGCTTCACTCACTGTTGATTGGAACCCAGTCTGAGCCTCCCAGCCCTAGGCTTCCCCAGTTCTGTGAAAGGTACTGCCCCCACTTCCCCAAACTGGCCATAAGGCTGAGTTTCATCCAAATCCTTCTTTATCCTCAGTCCCTACATCTGATTCACCAGCAAGTTCTGCCATTTTCATCATACAAAACCACCTGATGGGCAAAGGGGGAAAAACAACAACAACAACCCACATTAGAAGAATAGCACACCCAGAGCAGGATTAGTTAATTCCAGGTATCTGAGGATCATTCAAAATTAGGAAATTCACTAAAACAATTCATTATATTAAGAAATCAAATAAGTAGGGTAGCCTGGGTGGCTCAGTCGGTTAAGGGTCCAATTCTTGATTTCAGCTCAGATCGTGATCTCAGCATCATGAAATTGAGCCCCATTCCAGCCTCCATGCTCAGTGGGGAGTCAACGTGAGATTCTTTCTCTCCCTCTTCCTCTGCCCTTCCCCCCAATAAATAAATAAATAAAGTAAAAAAGTGGGGTGCCTGGGTGGCTCAGTGGGTTAAAGCCTCTGCCTTCGGCTCAGGTCATGATCCCAGGATCCTGGGATCAAGCCCCGCGTCGGGCTCTCTGCTCAGCGGTGATCCTGCTTCCCCCTCTCTCTGCCTGCTTCTCTGCCTGCTTGTGATCTCCGTCTGTCAAATAAATAAATAAATAATCTTTAAAAAATAATAATAAAGTAAAAAAGTAAAGTGAAAAACAGGTCAAATAAGTAAAATTACATAATTTTCTTCATAAATGCTAAAGGGCATTTAATAAAATTTAACATTTAGTCTTATTTTTAAAATCTCTTTTTAAAATAGAAAGTAAGGATAAAACAGCATGATAAAAACATATTATGCCTTTGTAACACTATACAGTAGTAAAAGTTATATGAATATGTGCCCCCCCCCCAAGAAAAAACCATATTATGCCTGATGATGAAAAGGTTCTAGAGATGGATACTTGTGATGGTTGCAGAGAAATATGAATGTCTGTAATGCCACGGAGCTGTACACTTAAAAATGGTGAAAATGAGGGGTGCCTGGGTGGTTCAGTCAGTTGAGCATCTGACTTTTTGTTTTGGCTTAGGTCATGAACTCAGAGTTGTGAGATGGAGCCCCATATTCAGGCTCTGTGCTCAGTGGGGAGTCTGAAATTCTCTCTCTCCCTCTCCCTTTGCCCCTCCTCCCATTAAATAAATAAATAAAAACATTTAAAAAAAAGACAAATATGGTACATTTTATGTTATGCATATTTTACCATTACATATATATATTTAATATACATATTTTTATTAATTTTTTATTTTAATTTCAGTACAGATAACATACAGTGTTATGTTAGTTTCAGGTGTTCAATATAGTATTTCAACAATTCTATGCATTATTCAGTGCTCATCACAATAAGTGTACTCTTAATCCTCATCACCTATTTTTATAAACATATAATGTATTATTAGCTCCAGGGTACAGGTCTGTGAATCACCAGGTTTACACACTTCACAGCACTCACCATAGCACATACCCTCCCCAATGTCCATAACCCCACTACCCTCTCCCTACACCCCTCCCCCTGGCCCCCCTCAGTTTGTTTTGTGACATTAAGAGTCTCTTATTGTTTGTCTCCCTCCCGATCCCATCTTGTTTCATTTATTCTTTTCCTACCCCCCAACCCCCTCCCATTGCATCTCCACTTCCTCATATCAGGGAGATCATATGATAGTTGTCTTTCTCTGATTGACTTATTTCGCTAAGCATAATACCCTCTAGTTCTATCCACGTCACGCAAATGGCAAGATTTCATTTATTTGATGGCTGCATAGTATTCCATTGTGTGTGTGTGCGTGTGTGTGTGTGTGTGTGTGTGTGTGTGTGTATATACCACCTCTTCTTTATCCATTCATCTGTTGATGGACATCTAGGTTCTTTCCATAACTTGGCTATTGTGGACATTGCTGCTATAAACATTCGGGTGCACGTGCCCCTTTGGATCACTACATTTGTATCTTTAGGATAAATACCCAGTAGTGCAATTGCTGGGTCGTAAGGTAGCTCTATTTTCAACTTTTTGAGGAACCTCCATGCTGTTTTCCTGAGTGGTTGCATCAGCTTGCATTCCCACCAACCGTGTAGGAGGGTTCCCCTTTCTCCGCATCCTCGCCAGCATCTGTCATTTCCTGACTTGTTCATTTTAGCCATTCTGACTGGTGTGAGGTGGTATTTCATTGTGGTTTTAATTTGTATTTCCCTGATGCCGAGTGATGTGGAGCACTTTTTCATGTGTCTGTTGGCCATCTGGATGTCTTTGCAGAAATGTCTGTTCATGTCCTCTGCCCATTTCTTTATTGGATTATTTGTTCTTTGGGTGTTGAGTTTGATAAGCTCTTTATAGATTTTGGATACTAGCCCTTTATCTGATAGGTCGTTTGCAAATATCTTCTCCCATTCTGTCAGTTGTCTTTTGGTTTTGTTAACTGTTTCCTTTGCTGTGCAAAAGCTTTTGATCTCGATGAAGTCCCAATAGTTCATTTTTGCCCTTGCTTGCCTTGCCTTTGGCGATGTTCCTAGGAAGAAGTTGCTGCAGCTGAGGTCGAAGAGGTTGCTGCCTGTGTTCTCCTCAAGGATTTTGATGGATTCTTTTCTCACATTGATGTCCTTCATCCATTTGAGTCTATTTTTGTGTGTGGTGTGAGGAAATGGTCCAATTTCATTTTTCTGCATGTGGCTGTCCAATTTTTGCAACACCATTTGTTGAAGAGGCTGTCTTTTTTCCATTGGACATTCTTTCCTGCTTTGTCAAAGATGATTAGTTGACCATCTCATCACCTATTTCATCCATTCCTCCCCCCCAACCTCCCTTCTGGTAGCCCTCTGTTTCTTCTTTCTAGTTAAGAGTCTGTTTTTTGTTTTTTTTTCCCCTTTGCTTGTTTTGTTTTTCAAATTCCACATATGAGTGAAATCATATGGTATTTATCTTTCTCTGAATGACTTATTTTGGTTAAAATAATACCCTCTAGCTCCATCCATGTTGTTGCAAATGGCCAGATTTCACTCTTTTTTATGGCTGAATAATATTCCAGTGTGTGTGTGTGTGTGTGTGTGTGTGTGTACCCTACATCCTCTTTATTCATTTGTCAATCAATGGATGCTTGCACTGCTTCCATGATTTGGGATTGTAAATAATGCTATTATAAATAAAGAGGTGCGTGAATTAGTGTTTTTGTATTACAGCAGTGCAATTACTAGATCATAGGGTAGTTCTATTTTTTAAAGATTCATTTATTTATTTTAGAGAGAGTGTGTGCACAAGCCAAGTGAGGGACAGAGGGAGAGAATCCTGAGCAGACGCCCCACAAAGCGTGGAGCCCAATGCAGGGCTCGATCCCATGACCCTCAGATCACAACCCTGAGATAAAATCAAGAGTCTGGATGGCTCAGTGGGTTAAGCCGCTGCCTTCAGCTCGGGTCATGATCCCAGCGTCCTGGGATTGAGTCCCGCATCGGGCTCTCTGCTCGGCAGGGAGCCTGCTTCTCCCCTCCCATCTCTGCCTGCCTCTCTGCTACTTGTGTGATCTGTCTATCAAATAAATAAATAAAAATCTTTAAAAAAAAATCAAGAGTCTGACACTTAACTGACTAAGCCACCCAGGTGCCCCATGGGTAGTTCTATTTTTCACTTTTTGAGGAACCTCCATATTGTTCCCCACAGTGGCTGCACCGGTTTGCCTTTGTATCAACAGGGTAAGAGGCTTCCTTTTTAGCCACATCCTTGCCAGCACTTGTTGTTTCTTGTGCTATTGATTTTAGGTATTCTGGCAGGTGTGTGATAATATCTCATTGTGGTTTTGATTTGCATTTACCTGATGATGAGTGATGTTGAGTATCTTTTCATGTATCTGTTGGATACCTATATTCCTTTGCTGGAGAAATATCTGTTCATGTCTGCTGCCCATTTTTTAATTGGATTATTTGTTTTTTGGGTGTTGAGTTGTATAAGTTGTGTATATATATATGAAATTTATATATTATATATATAATTATATATATATATAATTCATATATATATGAAATTTTTTTCCTGTGACAGTTGTTTATTATAAAGTTTAACCCTGGGGGTGCCTGGCTGGCTCAGTTGGTTAAGCATTTGCCTCCTGGTGCCCATGCTCACTACCAGAAATCCTACTGATAATCCCATCATGAGGATCAGGGTTCACACTTCTTTTTTTATTTGTTTAAAGATTTTATTTATTTGAGAGAGAGAGCAATAGTGAGAGAGAGCACCAGCAGAGAGGACCAGGAGAAGCAGGCTTCCTGCTGAGCAGGGAGACCCGTGTAGGGCTCAATTCCAGGACCCTGGGATCATGACCTGAGCCAAAGACAGATGCTTAGCCGACTGAGTCACCTAGGCACCCCTGTGCAGAAGCTTTTTTATTTTGATGTAGTCCCAATAGTTTATTTTTGCTTTTGTTTCTCTTCCCTCAAGAGACTTATCTAGTAAGAAGTTGCTCCATCTGATGCTGGACAAATTACTGCCTATGCTCTCTTCTAGGATTTTATATTTTGGGGTCTCACATTTAGGTCTTTAATCCATGTTGAATTTATTTTTGTGTATGGTGTAAGGAAATGGTCCAGCTGCATTCTTTTGCATGTTGTTGTCCCGTTCTTTCCACCCCATTTGTTGAAAAGACTGTCTTTTCCCCATTGGATGTTCTTTGCTGCTTTGTCAAAGATTAGTTGCTTACACAAACGTGGGTTTATTTCTAGGCTTTCTGTTTTATTCCATTCATCTGTGTGCCTATTTTTGTGCCAAACCATACTGTTTTGATTTCTACAGCTTTGTAATAGAACTTGGAATCTGGAATTGTGATGCCTCCAGCTTTGATTTTCTTTTTCAGATTGTTTTGGCTATTCAGAGTCTTATGTGGTTCCATGTAAATTATAAAAATTGTTTGTTGTAGTTCAATGAAAAAATGTTGCTGTTATTTTGATAGGGACAGCATTAAATCTGTAGCTTTCTTTGGGTAGTATGGACATTTTAACAATAGTTGTTCTTCCAATCCATGAGCATGGACTATCTTTCCACTTGTTTGTGTCATCGTCAATATCTCTCATCAATGTTTTATAGTTTTCAGAAACAGGTGTTTGACCACCTTGGTTAAGTTTGTCCCTAGTTATTTTATTATCCTTGGTGTGATTGCAAATAGGACCCCTTTCTTAATTTCCTTTTCTGTTCTTTCATTATTAGTATATAACAATGGCATGGATTTCTAAACATTGATTTTGTATCCTGCAACCTTACTAAATTCATTTATCAGTTCTAGTAGGTTTTTGGTGGAGTCTTTAGTATTCTCGGTATGAGTATGATGTCATCTACAAATAGTGAAAGTTTTACTTCTCACCGACTTAGATGCCTTTTATTCCTTCCTCTTGTCTGACTGCTGTGGCTATCTTAAATGTTAAGATATGTTAACTAATATGTTAACTAATTTAACTATGTTAAATAATAGTGGGGAAAGTGGCCATTCCTATCTTGTTCCTGACCTTAGGGGAAATTTTTCACCATTGAGTCTGTAATATGTTCCTTCTAATCCTACTTTGTTGAGGGTTTGGTTTGTTGTTGTTGTTGTTTTATCATGAATGGATGTCATACTTTGTCAATTGCTTTTTCTGCATCTATTGAAATGGAGCTGCTCAATGGAGCATCAGTGTGCACAGCACTTGTATGGGGCATTAACAAAATTTGTGCTGAGCCCAGGGCTAAGGCCCGCAGGCTTGAAGTGGGCAAGTCTTCAGGAGAATGCATGGGCAGAGTGCATTGCTAGCAGGTTAGGTAGTAAGAGTCCCGGCAGCGCTGCCTCCTGTAGGAGGCTCTGTGCTTGTGCTGGGGGGAGGAAAATGGCCCCTGCCAGTTCCTGTGTTCCCGGAGAAGTCCCCCAACATGCTCCAAGATCAGTATAAACATATTTTCCTTCCGTTTGCCCCCCCCCCCTTTTCATGCTTCTATGTTGCCTCTCTGTGGGTTGCTGTCTCTTTAAGGGCAAGGACCGAGCTATCACTCGCCCTCCTGGCTTGCCCAGGGCTGAATCAGCTGACTTTTGAAAATCTCCAGGCGAGGAGTCCAGCTGGTTGTACAGTCTCAGCGGGTTCAGCCCCTCTAGTTTTCAAAACACATGTTATGGGGAATCGTCTTCCGGTGTGGGCTCCCTGGTGTGTGGAACCATTTCTTTCCTCTAACCATGCCTGCAGCTTCCTCCCTCCTGGGGCAGCTCCAGCCACAATTCCTGCCCTTCCCAACCTCTCAGATGCTGCTTTTTTTAGTTGTGGAGTTTGTTCTGCCGGACTTCTGATCACACTCCAGTTTATTTACAAGGCTGAGGGATATCTAGTTGTACACGTGAGTTGGGGTAAGTTTAGGGTCCTCCTACTCCGCCATCTTCCCAAACTCCTCCTGTCAATATACATATTATATATATATATTTAAAGTCAGCATATGCTTAATGGGAACACAGTGAAAGCATTCTCATTTGAGACTGAAATATGATAACAAAGTTCATTATCATTCCTTTTATTTGACCTTAATCTGGAGATACTGGCTAATGTAACTGGGCAAAAGAAATAAGCTAAAGGTATAAAGTTGGAAATGAGAAGGTAAAATTATAATTATTTACATCTGATGCAGTTGTAGACCCCCCAGAAATCTAAAGAATCAACTGAAAAGTCACTATAAAAAATAAGATAATTCAATAAAATTTATAGATACAAAATTAAATAGAAGTATATATACAAAATTAATATATAGGTTTCATATACACAAACAGAAGAGGTATTGAAAGAAAAGACCCCGGTTTACCAAAGCCACTGAAAAGATAAAATATCTGGGAATATACTAAAAGTATGTGCCTGATCTATATGAAGAATGCTTAAATGTTCCCAAGGGACACAAGAAAGACTTTTTTAAAATGGAAAGGAATGGCATATTTTGGGATAAGAAGCATCAGTGCTGTAGAAATGGTTCCTTTTCCCTCAGTGAATCTATCATTTTAATGTGAGTCCAATTAAAAAATAACAACAGGATTTCTCCTGGAAATAGACAAACCGTTTCTAGACTCCGCGTGGGGAAAAAAAAAAAAAAAAAAAAAAGGAGTGATCAAGAGTAGGCAATCGCTGTTTTCCCAAGAAGGCAGATAAAAAGGAACTAAAGTTACAAAATATCAAAATTTATCACAAAGCTCTGACAAGACCATGTGATAATGATGTATGAGTAGAGGGATCACTTCAACAGAAGGTCCAGAGATGAGACAATTACCCACAGAAATGTAATGTATGATAGCAGTGGCATGCTGGAGCAGAGTGGAAATGCTGAATTATTCAACAAATGATATTGCAACTACTGGTGAGCATGGAGTGGTTCTGTACTTTTCACCTCTTATAAATACATTCAATATTTAAATACAAAAAAAATGGAACCATAAACATACTAGAAGGCACCCAACAGCCTAGGCTGACCTAAAACTTAGAGCCATGAAAGAAATTATTGGTGTCAATAGCAAAAAATTAAATATGTCCAGAAGTGATTGTGATTCGAATGCCATGTATAAAATCAAAAAGAAAATACCATCTGCCTAAAAGAAAACCTGGTGGAGGGTATGAGCAGGCAGTTCACAGAGCTTGAAGTACAAATGCCTCCTAACTGTGGCTAAAGATGCTCAATCTTGCCATAATAAGACAAATAAATAATTAAACCCTCCCACCCCAAAGAAACTCTTCACTTACCAGATTCCTAAGCTCTAAAGCTTTGATCATCTGATAACTGGAGAAGATGTGGGGGAAAGCCTCTCTCAAACTTTGCTAGTTCGGGCTACAAATTGGCAGGACGTCTCACAGGCGCAAGTGACAGTGCCTGTCAAAATTAGAAATGCACCCAGAAATTCCCCTTCCAGAAATTTATCCTGCAGGTACACTCACAGACGGTTGGCAGATGCAGTTTGCAACAGCAAAAGTTTGGAAACAACCTGAAGGTCCATCAGGAGGGAAGAGGTTCAGCCGATGATGATGCAGGCAGGCAGCCCATGGAATCGGAGTCATCAAAATGAATGAGGTATCAGTTTAAATGCTAACCAGGAGTGATTTCCAAGATAGACTGTAAAGGAAAAAAGCAAGGTCCAGAACATTATATACAATGCGTTATCCTTTGTGGAGATGTATTTGCTCGCATATGAAAAAAATCTGTAGAATACATAAGAAGCTGGTACCATATGCTGCATCTGGGGAGGAGAACCCGGTGGCTGGGTAGAAGGGAAACTTCTACTCTATTTCTGTTTGTACCTTTTGAATTTTAAAGCCTGTCAATGTACGACATAGCCAAAAACACAGTTTAGAGACATATTTTGATAAAATAAAGTATATCTCCAATCTGCCTCTTCCTCGGCATCTCCACTGCCACTTCTGTTTTCTTAATGACTTAGTAACTCAGACGGTTCCTCTTAAGAGGAACTGCCCCTGACTATTTTAAGTAGTTTTCTATCTCCCCACCATGTTCTTTCCCACTGCTATGCTCTGGGATAAGAGCTCACAAAGCAATGAACACTTTGACATTATGTTCTGCTTGTCCTGTTCATTTTGTTCTATTCGTTTATTCATTTATTACTTGTCACCCAATTCTCTATCCCACCAAGGGAGGAATTTTTTTTAAAGATTTTATTTATTTATTTATTACAGCACAGAGAGAGCAAGGGGAGGGGCAGAGGAAGAGGGAGCGAGAGAATCTCATGCAGACTCCATGCTGGGCTCCATCTCACAACCCTGAGATCATGACCTGAGCTGAAGGAAATCAGGAGTTGGCCGCTTAACAGACTGCCCCACCCAGGAGCCCCCTCCCCCGCCACCCATGGAAGGAAATTCTTAATAGTTGATTCATCTCTGTAAACCTAGCCCTTAGGCCTGCATCTGACATATCCAATGTTTGCCAAATGATTGACAGTTTACAAAGAATGAGACTGTCTCATATGGATATTCTTCTCAGCAAGGTGGATCAGGGCAGACATTATTGTCCACATTTTCTAGATGCGGAAATTAAGGCTCATTTGAAGTTTTATTTTTTAATTTTATTTATTCATCTGACCGAGAGTACAAGCAGGGGGAGTGGCAAGGAGAAGGAGAAGCAGGCTCCCGGCTGAGCAAGGAGCCCAATGCAGGACTAGATCTCAGGCCCCTGGGATCGTGACCTGAGCCAAAGGCAGATGCTTAACCGACTGAGCCACCCACACCCTCCACGGGTCAGAAAGGATTTGTCTGAAGCCACAGAGCTGGTAAAGTGGCAACGCTGAGACTGCTGCTCCCAGTCCAGGGCTCTTTACACCAGTGGGTCTCTCCTGGCTGGAAGCTTAGGACCACTCAGATAGAGCTCCACTCCCACCCCAAGGTACTCTGGGTAAATTCCCAAGCTATATCCAATGTAGGGGTTCTTAACAGGGACCCCCAATGTTGGTTTTAGTAAGCCTGTCAACCTTTTTAGATTGCATGGAGAATTTTGCGTGTGGGTTCGTTTTTACAGGGAGAAGCTTCTCGAAGGATCTGTGACACGCCTCCGCCAAGTGAGTTCCTATGTCAAAGATTCATCTGTTATGGCTTCAGAAGGTGTTTGGTCCTTTTGGGTGAATACCTAGGGTTATCAAGGAATCTGAAATGCCAGCTTTGGAGTCACTAGTAAAAACCGTCATTGAAATGCATTCATGCTGCTAGAAAACCGGAATGGACAGAATCTGAACACCTTCCCTCCACTACCACCTCCACACACCTCTGCCCTTACTCCCTGATGTCCCCCCAAAATACTGGCAAACATGTCCCTTTCTTTAGTAACTTCTGAAGCCACAAAGCATTAAAACACACATGCACGCACGCACGCACGCACATGCACACACACAGGTAAAACATTTCACACCTTTTCCCACATAATAACGTGGTCTACCAGAGAGTTCATCACGGGTCCTGCACATCAGTTCAAAATCCCCTTACGAGACTTGAGTCCTGTAATTTATTTATCCAGGACAACTTCTTTATTCACTTCTGGGCTTTTGTGAGGAACCAATTAGCAATTGCTCAATAGATTGTGAAATAGGGTGAAGGTACCTTCTACCCTTGAAAGAAATATCTATCAGACAATCGTGGATCTTCTGTAGTATCCTCCTCACCAAGACTCCCCCTCCACCTCAGGCAGAGACCCAAGACTGATTTCATCCCTCTTTCTGCATTACCAACACCCTCTTCTTGACAAAAGCACCCCTAAGTGCTGCTTTGGAAAAAAAAAAAAGACAATCTGGGGATAGAAATGACCTAACTGGAGTGCCTATTTTCTATAAAGCTTGGGGCAAGTCATATGTTCTGACTGAAACCCAGTTTTCTCATCCATAAAATAGGAGTAATATCCCAATTTCAGATTATTGCCAGGCCCTTAAGCATTCAGTAATGGTGGTTATTATTATAATTGGGTGCTGTTTCCAGCCCAGGCCCTCTGCCAGAGTCTCTTCTGTGGAGCAGCCTGAAACCATGTCTACACAAAGAGCAAATAAACAGACCCAGGAACATGTAAATGGGATCATACAGTATGCAATCATTTGCATAAGGCTTCTTTCAGCCAGCAAAATGTTTTGAAATTCATCTAGGTCTCAAGTACATCAGTAGTGGATATTTTCCATTGTATGAACACACCACAATTTATTTGGCCATTCTGTTGCTGGACATTGAGGCTGTTTCCAGTTTTTGCCTATTATGATTACAAGTGCTAAGAGTATTTCAGTACAAGTCTTAGTGTGAGTGTCCGCTTTGATTTTTCTTGGGTAAATACCTAGGAATGCAATTGCTAGGTCATGGGAAAGGGGCATCTTTAACTTTAAAGAACTTCCAAATCTTCTTCTAAAGTGGGGTGCGCCATTTCCCACTCCCATCAACAACAACAACACATGAGAGTTCCAGTTTCTCCACAAGCTTCCCCGCTGGAGGCGAGGTTTGCTCTAATCTGACAATCATCTAGAAGGAAGGATTTGCTGATGTAAAAACACCTCTCCTCCTTCTTGATGTCAACTTACTCGCTGGATTTTTAAGACCTTACATGGCTTTCTGGAAACTTTTCTTCGACTTCTTATATAGATTTTGAAGACGAGTCAACTCTATCCCGAGAGAAACTGACCTGAACGAATTCAGATTTGTTAAAGTTAAACAGAAGGTACATGAAAAACATAGATTAATCAGCCTCCCAGACATCATGAGAATCACTAAGACTCAAGTTACTTGATCAATCTATTTTAAATATAATTCCCTGAGTAAATACTCAAGTGCTATTGGTTCACATAACCCAAGGGTGACCAGATCATACCACACTTCATCTGTTAACTAAATTCTATTTGGAGAAACCCATTTTAGGTTTAGTAAATTTAATGCAAAGGAAGAGTAGAAATTCCCATTACCAACAAGATTGACTTTAAAAAGACCCTTCAAGCCTCCCAGAATTTTATAGGAGGAAGGGGCCCTCATATTCACATAGCCTGGAAGATCTCAAACCGTGATGTACCTAAGAAGCAGGTGAGTGGGCAGATTGGTAGGACCCATAGACTTGTTCTGTAAGTTGACACACAGGAATTTTCAGGTTTTTAAAAAAATATTTTTAAAAAGATTTTATTTATTTGACAGAGAGAGACTCAGCAAGAGAGGGAATACAGCAGAGGGAGTGAGAGAGGGAGAAGCAGGCTTCCCACTGAGCAGGGATCCTGATATGGGACTTGATCCCAGGACCCTGGGATCATGACCCAAGCCGAAGGCAGACACCCAATGACTGAGCCACCCAGGCACCCCAGGAATTTTCAGTTTTATCAAGCTCCCACCTGATGCCTGTGCAAACTATCTGAAGATCTCAAACCACAATTTGTAGAAAACTAATTTAATCTAACCATTCTTCCCCTGTGAAGAACCAGTTTATGACAGAACAGTCAAAAGCCATCAACACAAAAATTTTAAAAAAGAAAACTGATTTCCTTTACTTTTCTTATTGGAATTTTCTAGGTCCAGGTGCCAGGGAGGAGAAAACATTGTAGTACATTTAAAAATCTATTTGCCAAACTCCTCCCCTTGTATATGCTCTCATTCCCAAGTTGTTGAAGTTTGCTCTTTTTTGAGTATCAGGCAAGGGTTAATTTCTTTTTTGTTTTTTAAAGATTTTATTTATTTATTTAAGAGAGCGAGAGAATGACAGAGAATAAGCATGAGAGGGGGAAGGTCAGAGGGAGAAGCAGACCCCCAGCTGATCAGGGAGCCCAATGTGGGACTCGATCCCAGGACTCCAGGATCATGACCTGAGCTGAAGGCAGACACTTAACCAACTAAGCCACCCAGGCACCCAAGGGTTAATTTCTAAGAGGCACGGTGTAGGTGGCAAAGATAGAGTCTGGCACACAGGGTGTAGTGGGAGAGCAGGGGCTGGGGCATGCACAGAAGCCTTCCAGAATCCGGTCCTGCCTCAAGACCCATGCCATGTACCCACAAAGACTCTGTCATGCTGCTCACCTCAACAATGAATTATATTTTAAATTCTCCTCTAGAATTTCTCCTGTAGGAAATATAATGATTTCAAGCATAATAAAAGGCAAAGGTGAATCCCAGATCTAGGGTGAATTTTTCCTAACATGTACTCTAATTCACCAAAAGCTTCCCTGAACAACTAGGTGTCAGCTAAGCAACGTGGCAGAGGATGGCTGTGCGTGTGTGTTTCTTGTCTGCCCAAGGCATGTTTAACTTAATGCTTCGGAGTTTTAAAACTATGATTGCTTATAAATTCATAAAATCATTCCTAAATACACAACAAGCCTTTCAGTCCTTGGATAGTGTTTCTGCAGGAAGAGTGGAAGTATAACTACATTTTAACAGAGTTGAGTCATTATATTTGGCTTCAAACATTTGCCTTCTAGAAAGAGGCATGTGGATAGCAGCATGTATACGGGATGTGCTATTGTTTCCTTGCAAAAATTTGGAAGATTTATTCTTGATTGTACCAATGGCTGGTAGTCCCCAGGTGATGTATTCAGTGATGTCTGCAGTCACCATGCAGCTGCTCCTTTGTGTTGACAATGAACTTGGCTCCATTTGCTTGCATTATTCTGCTGCAGAACATGATATATATTACGTGAATATGCAGGTATCCCTCAAAGGAAAGAACATGTGCATCCTAGAAAAAAATGTGCTGTAAAGTAAATTTGGATTAAATGAATCTGACTTACCCATTGACTTCTATTGTAGAATCAGAAGTATATACCACAGGGGTAGGAAAATTGGTCCTTGGATGTAATACATTTATAGTTAATAATGCAGTAGCGCCTGTAATGAGGCATATTCAAAGGGAAAACAATAACTCTCTGATAAAATATTAACAATAATGCACTTGTACTGAATATAAGTCACATTATTTTAAAACCACTGCAAGTAGAACTATAAAACAGGGCCAAATTCTAGAAGCCTGATTGTCTGCTTCACATGTGGTTTCCAAGAGGCAATGAAACTATTACATTTCCACAGTTTACCAGCCTTAAAGGCAAAATACTTCTAATTTCATGTCCGAAGTTATTATTTTACTAATTTTGCCTTGTTCTGGGATGGGAAAGGACTATTAGTGTTCATCTGCTCTTGAAAATTTCATGTTCTGGCTGAGAAAAAAGGAGTGACCTATATGCATTCACTCTTTCATTCATTCACTCATCTATATGACTTCTACTTCTCAGACATCTGCTAGTTGCTGAGGTTAAGGGAATAAAACACAAAATTTGTGTTTTCAGGGAGAAAAACAAGAAAGCTGACAAGTGCCGTACAGTGCCCAGATAGTGAAGTACAAGATATTGGTGCAGTCCATAGAAATGCAATTAATACAGACCTCTGAAAAATGGTGTTGGATTTGAACATTTAATATAAGATCTCGAGCTGGTGGTCCTAGGGCTCAATCCAGCCTGAGAGTTTGATTTGGATTTTTAGATTTCAAAAAAGAGGGAGAGAGCTAACATTCGTAAATTGGAAGATTTCACACACAGAGAAAAATTATGTTTTTTGTTTTTTCTTGAAAAACCAAATGATCTGATGATATTAGGCATGAGTTTCCATGTGGCAACGATTGATATAAGTGAGTTGTAGCTATCCTTTTTTCAGAAGGGCTTTAAGCCAGCTAGCTAATAATGATCCCCCACTATTATCTCTAGCTGCCCTGACACTGGAAAAAAGAATCAGTTGCCACTTAAAAAAAAAGAGAGATAATTGACATGTATCATCACACTCAAATGGTTGTTTTCTTGTAGTAGGAAACTATCTCTTTGAACCCGTGTCTTTATGTAAAGAAGAAAACTGAAGGACCAAGATGGTCACCTCTTTTAAGAAAATAGAAGTGAGTGTACCCATTCTATTTGGCCTTCGCTCATTGCATTGGAGTTAGAAACTCATCAATGAACTGATAGGAATTTGTCAAATGGAGAGTGAGGGAAGAAGGTAGGAAGAATATAAGAAATAGCATATGCAAAATAATAGCTGTGTGGTCAATGTATGGAACTGTAGATATTTTGACATGAATAGAGGGTTGGGGTGTCTATAACAGAAAAGCAAGAGATGAGCCAGAAAGAAGTGTAATCCAGTTTTCTTTGAGGACAAAACTCTGTCCCTAAGAGCTTTGAGGAGATGATTCCACATCAGGTCCAGACTACTTCTTCATTCTAGACACTGAACACCAAGACAAGCCCATATTACTTACTTGATTTGTGTTCCAAATAGGATTGCCAAATGAAATATAGGATGCCTAGTTAGATTTGAATTTCAGATAAACAATGAATAATTTTTTGGCATAATAGTTGGGACATACTTATACTAAAAAAAAATGATTCATTGCTTATCTGAAATTCAAATTTAATTAGGTGGCCTGTACTTTGATTTGCTAAATCTGGTGACATTTAATAGCTAGGTTCTAGCAGGATGATTATTTCTATTTCTTCTAATTTATTCCCAATTCCATATTAAAGCACAGTTGTCTACTTATTACTTTAAAATAAAAGTATCCTCCAAGATATCCTTAGTAAACCTTAGTTTGACGGTGGAAAATTAACCAGTTCTCTTTGTATTGATCTGCTTCTCAACATACAGTGCCTTAACCTTCTTTACATATCTTAACTCTCATCCATCTTGCATTCAACACTGTGACATGGAGAAATTACCAAGGGAGTCTGTAAGCTATTGGTGACCTACATGGAGAAAAAAGAAGTGGTCACAAGATAACAAAATAATGAAGACCAACTCTGTGAACTATTGAAGAGCTACGAGTCTAACAAGAAATGATACCTGTAATTAGCTGATAAATTTGAAATATTTGGCAAAATGTTGTTTACATATTATTTACCCAAAATGTCATTTTGTTAAGCTCAATTTTTTTCTTGCAATTTTCCAAAACTCTTGTAAGTGAAGGCAAGCTCTGTATTCCCCTATGGAGTGATCTCCAGGATATATTAAAAAAAAAAAAAAGTAAGGAGAGATGGAAAGGAAAGAATATTCATATGTAGCTGTATGGTTTTATTTCAAAAGCAAGCAATGAAGCATATATCAAAGTAGTAACCCATAGGGGAGGAAGAGGCAATGATGAACGCTGGATCTTTCTGTATATGTCTCATTTCATAGATTTGACTCTGGAAACAGGCAAATGATTCACATAATTTTAAAAAATTAAGTCAAAAAGAAAAAAGGCACTCCTTATATATAAAAACCAATGTAATGAATGAACCTGATGCACCTCAAGTTCCTGCCGTAATCATAGAGAATTATTTCAAGTGTCTTTTTTTTTAAAGATTTTATTTATTTGAGGGGCACCTGAGTGGCTCAGAGGGTTAAAGCCTCTGCCTTCGGCTCAGGTCATGATTCCAGGGTCCTGGGATCGAGCCCTACATCGGGCTCTCTGCTCAGCAGGGAGCCTGCTTCCTCCTCTCTCTCTGCCTGTCTCTCTGCCTACTTGTGATCTCATTCTCTCTGTCAAAAAAAATAAACAAATAAATAAAATCTTTTTTTAAAATATTTTATTTATTTGACAGAGAGAGCACAAGCAGCGGGAGCAGCAAGCTAGGGGAGAGGCAAGTAGAGGGAGAGTTAGAAGCAGGCTCTCTGCTAAGCAGGGAGCCCAGTGCAAGACTCCATCCCAGAACCCTGGGATCATGACCTGAGCAGAAGGCAGATGCTTAACCGACTGAGCCACCTGATGCCCCTATTTCAAGTGTCTTTAAAACAATATCTGGAAGTGGACTTCTGGAATGGCAGAGTGAGATCCTCCATAAATCTCACTTCCAAAAAAGCAGTGATTGTCAAAATGAAGTTTTCTCAGAACTCAGGAAATGAACCAAAGGCTTACAATAATCTAAAGAGCATTCATTCAAGATAAACTACTGAACCTCAGTAAGTACAGTGAGTTCGTGATGGTTTAACTTGTCTTATTTCCATATACCTCATCCCCATTGTGTCCATCCTTTAACAGTAAAATTCATATTCTTCTCATGTACATATGGAATATTTTATAAGGTAGATCATACGTTAGATCATAATACAAGTCTCAACATCTAAAAGGAGTGAAATCACACAAAGCATGTTGTCTAACCACAACAAAATGAAATTAAAAATCAATAGTAGAAGAGGGGTGCCTGGGTGGTTCAGCCAATAGAGCATGCTACTCTTGATCTCAGGGTCATGAGTTCGAGCCCCAGGTTGGGTGTAGAGTTTGCTGGGGAAAAAAAAAACATAAAAAAATTTTAAAAATGAGGATCGATAGCTGAAGAAAATTGGAAAAGTCACAAATAAGCAGAAATTCAACAGCACACACCTAAATAACAATGAGTCAAAGAGGAAGTAAAAAAAGAAATTAGAAAACACCAAGACAAATGAAAACAAAACCACAATGTGCCAAAAGTTACTGGATGCAGGTAATGCAGTGTTTAGAAAGAAATTTATAGCTGTCAATACCCACATTAGAAAAGAAGAAAGGTAAGGTATTAAAAAAAGAACAAACTAAACCAAAACAAGCAAAACAGAAAGAAGAAAGATCTGAATAGAAATAAATGAAATAGAGAATCAAAAAACACCAGAAAAAAATCAGTGAAACCAAATGTTGGTTCTTTGAAAGGATCAATAAAATTGGTAAACATTTAACTAGACTGACTAAGAAAAATAAGAGAAGATTCAGATTACTAAAACTAGAAATGAAAGAGGGGACACTGCTACCAACCTTACAGAAATAAAATGAATTATAAGGGTGTAGTATGAACAACTGTATACCAACAAAGTAGAAATCTTAGGAGTACTGGACAAATTCCTAGAAAGACACAAACAATCAAATCTGACTTGAGGAAAGATAGAAAATCTGAATAGAGGCACAAAAGGTAAGAAATTGAATTAGTAATTTACAAATTACTCCAAAGAAAAATCCAGGCTCAGATGGCTGTTCTGGTGAATTCTATCAAACTTTTAAAGAATTAATACCAATGCTTCACAACTGATCCACAAACTAGAAGAGGAGGGGCTCAGCAGTTCTACTCCATACATCATATTCTCAAGAGAAATGACGTGTCTGCACAGAAACTTCTACATGAATGCTCATAGCAACGTTATTAATAATAGTATAGGAGGCAAGGTGGAAACATCCCCAAATGTCTATCAACTGAGGAATGGGTAACCAAACTCTGGTATATCCATAGAATAGAATATTACTCAGTCATTAAAAGGAATGAAGTACTTTTATATTCTACAATATGCATGAACCTGGAAAACATGTACATTAGAGAACCTAGTCACAAAAGATAATATATTTTGTTATTCCATTTATATGAAATGTCCACAATAGACAAATATATAGAGACAGAAAGTAGATATGTAATTGATTAGGGCTGGTAGTGTAGTGGTAGGAATGAGGAGAGTCTGATAATGGGTATGGGATTTCTTTTGGGGGAGGGTGAAAATGTTCTAAAATTAGACTGTGCTGATTACTGCACAATTTTGTGAATATATTATAATCATCCAAATAGTACACTTTAAATGGATGAATCATATGTTTTGTGAATTATATCTCAGCAAGCTGTCAAAGAAATAACAGCCAAAAAATTTTTTTTCTATAATTTGGCTGTAATTACTGATGGATATAGACTAAGGACAAAAAGAAATGCAAGGAAATAAAACTCAATTCAGTGGTCTTCTTGTTAATAGTAATATACACGTGGTTATTTTGAAACTATGATATGTATGTGTATGCATAAAAATGAGGCAAAACAAATAAGGAATTGTGTTGTGGCTATTGGAAATCAAATTGTATAGCATCAGAGAAAAGAGATACGAATATGAAATCAAGGGGAAAGCCTGTAATCTTAAACTGGAAATACCCGTGTAATCTATCTTTCAGAAAAAGACACGTTTCTCTAGTTCTGTCCACTAAAAAAATAGAAATTATGACAACCTAGTGCCCAGCTTGTGATCTCCAAATCTACCTTCCATTAAAAGGAGCCAGGGCTCCTTGAAAAAGAGCAGATTCTAGTGCCGGGGGAGGAAATGTGCAAGGTTAGCCTGGAACATCTTGGGCCACAGCAAAGGAAGCTATCAGGCTACGGAGATGTTGTCAAAATGACACAGAAGCCAACCTGAAGTCACTTACGGTGGCCAAAGATGGGTCAATCTGAGCATCAAAAGAATAGTGAATGAAATGTATTGAAACACATCATATATATAAAAATCTGTATGTCATAAAGGTGCTAATAAAAACAAACTTCATTTGTCAACTTTGCTAGGGTATCAACTTCTTATTTTGGAAAACTAAGATCTAGAGCTGTGGTAGGCAAAACTATAAAGATGGCCCCCTAAAGTTTCTATTTAAGGGTTATTCAAAAAATAAGGTAGCTACTTCTATGAAAGGAATTTGCAGAAATAATTGAAGTCCCAAGTTACTTAATCTTAATATACAGAGATTTATCTAAGAGGACTTATCCCAGTCAGGTGAGCCCTTTAGAAGCAGAAAGCCTGGGTGGCTCAGTTGGTTAAACAGCCAACTCTTCATTTCAGCTCAACTCATGATCTCTGGGTGGCGAGATCGAGCCTGCCCTGTGTCAGTTTCTGCACTCAGTGGGTAGTTTGCTTGAGATTCTCTCTCTCCCTCTCCTTCAGCCAATCCCCCTCCTCATGCTCTCTTTCTTTCTCTCTCTAAATAAATAAAAATATCTTTTAAAAATGGCAGAGAGTTTTCTCCAACCAGTGACAGAAGAGGAAGTGAGAGATTCAGAGCATGAGGACGCCATGGTCATTTCTGGTTTGAAGATGGAGGAGGCCACATGAGAAGGAATGCAGGTGCTCTTTAGAAGCAGATAGTGGCCTCTGGTGATAACCAGCAAAGAAACAGGGACCTCAGACCTATAACAGTAAGCAACTGGATTCTGCTAAAACCCAAATGAACTTGGAAGCAGATTCTCCAGAACTTCCAAATAACATTCCAGCCCAGCCAGTACATTGACTTTGCCCTTGTGAGACCTTGACCGCTAGAACTGTCAAATAATAAATGAGTGTTATTAAAGCTACCATACTACATTTGTGGTGATTTTTTATGTAATAATAGAAAACTAATCTAAGAAGGAAAAAATTAAAAATGTATCCTGTTTTTCTGGCACAAACTGTATTTCAAAGTAGCTTAGTCAGTTTGGACTACTAAAACAAGTTACCATAAGCTGAGTGGCTTAAGTAGCAAAAATAATAATAGTAAATTTATTTCTCACAGTTCTGGAAGCTGGGGTATCCAAGATCAAGGTGCTATGCAGATCTTTTTTATAGCCAGGGCCATTTTCTCGCTGTCTTCTCACATGGCAAAGAGCAGAGAGAGAGGACACAAGTTCTGTCATGTCTCTTCTTATAATGGCACTAATCACATTCCCAAAGATTACACCCTCATGACCTAATGACCTCCCAAAGGCACCATTTCCAAAAACCGTAACACTGGGGATTTGGATTTCAGCTTTTGAATTGGAGTGGGGAGAATAACATAAGGTAATAATATGCAGGAGAACATTCTTCTTTATGAAATAATTCTAGGGGCACCTGAGTGACTCAGTCAGTTCAGTGTCTGACTCTTGGTTTCAGCTCAAGTTATGATCTCATGGTCATGGGATTGAGTCCTGTGTCCAGGTCTGAGCTCAATATGGAGTCTCCTTCAGATTTTCTCTCCCTCTTCCTCCTGCTCTCTCTCTCTCTCCCTCTCAAATAAATAAATAAAATATTTAAATAATTCTAGGCAATAAATGAAAATTGACTGCTAGAAGTAGGATGTTACCATTCTGCAACCCCAAATGAAATCATGGAATGGGACAAAGATAATCAATGACTGCTAAATCCATTAGGTAAAATGTCAGATCAAACTGACAGCACCTAAACTCTGATCACACAAAGTGAAATGTCCTGATGTGATACAATGGGAAGTACACAATGCTACCTATGTGGTATTCTTGTCAAAAGCACAAAATCTGAATTCAATCAAGCTTCCACAGGAGTATGTGAAAATATGGGGTAGGGGTAGAGGAACACTAAATGATAGCATAAAGCTGGGACTGGCCAAATGGAGAACATAAGAAATTTCTTAAAGCAATGAACCTGAAAGAGACTTAACAGGTATATCAACCAAACAAAATGTGTAAACTGAGTCTGGATTCTGATTCAAACAACCTAATTATTAAAAAAAAATTAAGACATTTAGGGAAAGCTGAGATACAGGTGAGATATTAAGGACTTATAATTAATTTTAATAGGTATGATAAAAGTATTATGGTTATATATATATATTTTAATTACAAGTACTTATGGAAGCTTTTATGGATACAGGGACGTGGTGTCTGAGATACATCTTAAAATACTCCAGAGAAAGAGGAAAATGGGAGCAGGATAGAGGAAACAAGAATGGTAAAATGGTCATTGTTGAAACTGGATAATAAATGGTATTTTTGTGTATGGCTGAAAATGTTCATGATATACAACTTTTATTTTTATTTTTTAAAGATTTTATTTTTTTGAGGGGCACCTGGGTGGCTCAGTCGTTAAGTGTCTGCCTTCAGCTCAGGTCATGATCCCCTGGTCCTGGGATCAAGCCCTGTATCCGGCTCCCCACTGGGCAGGGAACCTGCTTCTCCCTCTCTCACTCTCCCTGCTTGTGTTCCCTCTCTCACTGTGTCTTTCTCTGTCAAATAAATAAAATCTTTAAAAGAAAAAGATTTTATTTATTCGAGAGGGAGAGGGGGCGGGGTTTGGAGCAGAGGGAGAGGGAGAGAGAGAACCCCAAGCAGGCTCCGTGCTCAGCGGAGACCCTGGGTCAGGCTGGATCCCGCGACCTGGGGATCATGACCTGAGCCAAAATCAAGAGTTGGATGTTTAACCCACTGAGCCGCCCAGGCAGCTCAAAACTGTTTTAAAACACACATCAAAAACCTCTTTCAGTCATCATATATAGTAGATGCTCAAAAATTATTACATTAAAAAAATCCTGCAATGAATTCTGTAGCCATAGCTCTCTGGTGTACTTTTGAGCAGATGGACAGAAAAACCCTGACCAAGGGTAGTCTTTTCAAAACTCCAGCCCTCAGGCCACTCATAAGCATGGAGTAAGGAAATAGTTCTTGAACCAGGCACTCAAAACACCAAATGCAAAAAAATATGTATAAATTGAGCTACAATAACATTGAGAGTTTCTTTATCAAAAGCTGTCTTAAAGGGGAATTACAAAATAATCCCAAATAGGATATATTTAAAGTGAGACTACTTGTTACAATTGTGGACTTCTTTCCCAACCACACCCAGCTATGAAGGCTGGCATAGAGTAGGCAAAGGGTTACGTTTACCCAGAAATGGGTTTTTGTCCTCCGAGGGACCACAGAGGACCATGAGCCAGGGGTTCATGCAATGAGGCTGAGAAGTCCCATCAGCTGCCATCTGCGAGCCAGAAGCCCAGGAGAGCTGGTGGTGGTATTCCAATCCAAACCTGAAAGCCTGAGAACCAAGATAGCTGGTAGTATAAGTTCTAGTCCAAGTACAACGGCCCAAGAACCAAAGAGCTGATGTCCAAAAGAAAGAGAAGATGAAGGTTCTACCTCAAGCAGAGAGCAAATTAGCTATTCCTTCACCTTTTTATCTATTCAGGCCTTCAACTGATTGGATGAGGCTCACCCACATTGGTGAGGGTGATCTTCTTTACTCAGTTAACTGATTCTAATGCTCATCTCCCTGACATACTCAGAGACCATGTTTTACCAGCTATCTGGGCATCCCTTAGCCCAGTCAACTTGACATATAAAATTAACCATAATGGAATAGTTGTGGAGTGGGATACTGAGCTGTACTAGGGGGTATAGAGGCATTGGTGAATACAAATCTCTGCTGGTGACTGAGGTACACAGGGATACAACTCATGCAGATGGTCTCTGAGGAGAAGGTAGGCCATCAAAAGGAGTTATATCCTCCCTCTTGGGATTGGTCTAGTCTAAAGTAATGAGAGCTTGAATTGGGGTCTACGGCAGAGACGGATGACAGAGTCCTTGCAATGCTAGAACCACAAGCCGGGTAAGACAGAGAAAAGTCAAATATGACTCTGATCATTTTGGTCTGAATGAGTAAAGTCATGGGGGTTATTATTACCTCCAGTAAAAAATTCAGTAGCTGTTGCAGGTTTGACAGAGATAATAATTAGTTCCGTGAAATAAAGAATAAGTACTATAAGATTAAATTAACTCAAGTGATGACTTCAAACAGTAAAAATGTTTTTTTTAATGTTCTGATGAAGACTTTCTGTCTAAAGACTAACTTTTAAGCTTTGGTCCATCCTAGGACTAGAGAATTAAGTATTAAAATATTACAGAGCAATACTGAAATCATATTTTTTCAGTGTGTTCTTTTATAGGTAATACCTATACATGACATTCCAGTTTGAGTATTGCAAATAGTTTAAGGCGAATGCAAATAAAAATGCCATACTTCTACCCATAAGGCAATACTTCCACCCACACTCCGGCAGAAATAAAATGAGAAAAAAACAGCAGAAATAAAATCTGATATTATATATCAGATGTTAGCAAGGATATAGAACATCTGGATCTCCCATAAGCTTCCTGGTAGGAATTGGTATAATCACTTCAGATAACCATTTGTCAGTATTTACTAAATATGAACATACCTGGAACAGCAATTCTACTCCTAGGTATTAATAACCACACATATGTCCACAGCAGCACTTTTTGTAAGAAACCTCTCACTGGAAATAACCCAAGTGTCGGTCAATGGTGGGATGGATAAATAAATCCATTTAGTTCATTCATACCATAGAACACTACAGAGCAATAAGAATGATGAACTACAACTATGAATAATATCACTGATTGAATTTCACAAACACCACATTGAGCAAAAGAAGCCAGACCAGGGGTACCTGGGTGGCTCAGTCAGTTAAGCATCTGCCTTCAGCTCAGGTCATGATCTCGGAGTCCCAGGATTGGGTCCCTGGATGGAGCCCCACATCAGGCTCCCTGCTCAGCAGGGAGTCTGCTTCTCCCTCTGACCCTCCCCCTTCTCATGCTCTCTCTATCTCTCTCTTTCAAATAAATAAGGTCTTAAGGAGAAGAAGAAGAAGAAGAGGAAGAAGAAGAAGAAGAAGAAGAAGGAAGAGGAGGAGGAGGAGGAGAGGAGAAGTAGGGGCAAGGGGAGGGAGAAGAGGAGGAGGAGGGAGGAGGAGGGGGGAGGGAGGGGAGGAGGAGGAGAAGAAGAAGCCAGACCGCAAAAAATAATACCATCTACATGACTCCACTGATACAAAGCAAGGGTCCTCAAACTATAGATCATGGGCTGTCCACCTGTTTTTATAATTAAAGTTATAATTAGAACACAGTCACACTCATTCATTTGTGGATCATCATTAGCTGCTTTGGCCCTACAACTGCAGCTCTGAGTAGTTGTGACAGAGACCATCTGGCCTGCATACTAAAATATTTATTACCTGGCTCCTTAAGAAAAAGTAGGCCAACCCTTGATATAAAGTTCAAAAACAGGGAAAATTAATCTATGGTGTTAGGAGTCAGGGGAGTAGCTAGGGCCAGAAAGCTGCAAATATGACTGTGAGTTTGTCCTTTTCTCAAAACCACTAAAGAAAATGTCACCAAGACCACAGATGTGACAACTATTATGAGTAAGAATTTCTGACTTTTATTCATGACTCTTGTGTATATTATTGTGACCTCATTAAGACAGGTTTCCATGGACACACTTTTAAGGATTGAAGTAGAGGTGAAACATTAGCCCAGAATATTGTCTCTGTAAATTTAATACTAATTCAACTGTGGGCAATTCTGTCTCTCTCTATCTCTCTCTCTTAAATACACACACACGCGCGCGCACGCACACGCACACACACACCATAGGTAATATTTGGCAATGTCTGGAAATCTTGGCTGTCATAAGTTGGGGTACAGGGTGCTGGTAACTAGTGGGAAGAGGCCAGGGATGCTGGTAAACATCCCACAAAGCACAGGACAGCCACCCATAATGAATAATTACCTAGCCCAAAATATCAACCATGCTCAGGTCAAGAGACCCTGGTTTGATGAATATCAAAATAAATTTAGTGCCTCTAGAAGAAGTCAGATATAAAGTGGTAATATTAGTAATAACAAGACTAAAGCAGTGCTGTGTGATGGAACTTTCTGCAGCAATGGAAACTTTATCTGTGCTGTTCAATAACATTAGCTATATGTGGGTATTGAGCACATAAAATATGGCAAGTGCAACTGAGGAACTGAATGTTCAGTTTATTTAATTTTAATAAATTTAAATTAAATAAGGTTAGTGACCACCATATTGGACAGCACGAGCCTAGAGCATAGTCTCAGAAGCTGACTCATTGTGAGAATCCTTGAAGTCAGTAACTAGCTGCATGACCTTGGCAAGTTATTTAACTTCTCTGTGCCTTCATTTTCTCATCTGTAAAGTGGACTTAGAGTAGAACCAATGATTGTTATGAATATTAAGCGAGTCAGTATGTATAAAGCACTTATGACAGAGCCTGGCACATAACAGGTGTTACATAAGTATTACCTATATAAATATGGTTGTGGTTGTTATTATTATTATTATTATTATTATGACAATATCCCATGTAAAGCTTCTCTCTCCCAGTCCCTCAGTTACTGTCCATTTCCTGCAGGAAGAAGGGTAATTTTCTTATCATAGTCCACAAAACCCAAAAGACCTCATCCTTTCCTACTTCTCTGGTATTATTTACACCTATTTCCTGACTCCAGATCAAATTATGCATAGACCCAAAGAAACCTTGCTTCTTGGGAGTTCTTGAAGTTCCACTGACTCTGTTTTTGTGTGTTTTTAATTGTTTTTAAACTGTGAGATATTTCAAACATAAAAAAGTACAGAGAACCTGGGTGGCTCAGTGGGTTAGGCATCTGACTCTTGATTTTGGCTCAGGTCGTGACCTCAGGGTTGGGAGATCGTGCCCTGCATTGGGCTCTGCACTTGGCAGGGGGTCTGCTTGGGATTCTCTCTCCCTCTCTCCCTGTGCCTCCTCTAAAATGAATGGATAAATCTTAAAAAAAAAAAAAAGGATAGAGAATAGCCATATAACCACCCAGCACTTAGTCTGATTAGCTTCAGATTATTTTTAAATTTTAAAGCCTTTTATTATAGAAAACTGAACATATGCAAAAGTAGATGGAATAATGTAATGAATCTTCATTGTCAAACTTCAATAATTATTTTACCAATACTCTTCTTCCAGATCTTTTAAGGAATTAATCTTGGCAGATGCAGTTAAAACTAAGGCTATATTAATTTTGAGATTTTTAGACTGCCTTCTCTGCATCTATTTGAACTGATTATATATGCATATATATATGTTTCTCTTTTATTTAAAAATGTTTTAAAGATTTTACTTTTAAATAATCTCTCTACCCAAAGCAAGGCTCGAAAGCACAACCCCAAGGTCAAGAGTTGCAAGGCCCACTGACTAAGCCAGCCAGGTGTCCCTATTTCTGTCTTAAACTGTTATTGTGTATTAATAGATTCTCAGATGTTGTGTTTTTTGTATTCCTATGGTAAATCCTACTTGGTCACGAATTATTATTATTTTCACATATTTTCAGACTTGAGTGGCTAGTATTTCATTTAGGATTTTTACAACACTGTTCATAAGTGAAACTTGTTTATAATTTTCCCATGTAATCCTTGTCCTGTTTAGGTATTAATGTTATACTATGTTCATATGATGAATGGAGTACTGAAAAGAATATATATTCTCCATTTCTTAGACACAAAGTTTTACATTTAATATTAGATCAAGCTTTTTTTTTTACTTTCTAAGTTCTATTTTGAGCCTCTACATTCTCTCTCTCTCTATATATATATATATGTATATATATATAATTTATTTATTACTTATTTTTGAAATATGCTCCATGCCCAGCCACCTAGGTGCCCTTGTATATTTATTTTTATATTCTTCCTTTTATCTTAGTTTGTACAATCTATCAATATAAATCAGAAGAAAGAGATTTGCTAAATTCTTTTTTTGTTGTTTTTGTTTTTCTTCTTGTTTTTTTTTAAAGATTTTATTTATTTATTTGATAAACAGAGATCACAAGTAGGCAGAGAGGCAGGCAGAGAGAAAGAGGGGGAAGCAGCTCCCCACTGAGCAGAGAGCCCAATGTGGGGCTCGATTCCAGGACCCTGAGATCATGACCTAAGCCAAAGGCAGAGGCTTAACTCACCGAACCACAGAGGCGCCCTGCGATTTGTTAAATTCTCACAATGTAATTGTTCATTGTAAATTTCTCCTCGTAATTCCGTTTGAAATGATGTTGTTAGTAAAATAAAAGTCGAAGAAATGGTTTCCATCTCTGTATTTTAAATTTTTCTGCATTATTTTGTTAATAATATTATTATTAAGCATTTCTGAGAGTTGCTGATACAGTTTTTATCTTATTAGCATTTGTTTTCTGTTTACTATCATGTTTCTTCTTTTCCTGCCTCTTCCAGTTTGGGAATTACAGATTGCTTTTCTATGACTTTAGTGCTTATCCCTAAAGCTTACAACCATTCTCCACTATAAATTTTTCTAACAAACTCTAAATTTATTCAGTATTTTTATCCCCTCCTGAACATAACACAGGTTTTAATACCGTTTAACTCTCTATTAAATAATACATCTCTCCATGGTATTTACATTGTTATCTAGAGTTTCATCTATGCTTTCTTAATACAATGTTTTCTTTTTAAGGTAATATTCAACAGGCAGTTAAATGTGCTGACATATTTTGTCAATTTCTGTTCCCACTGCTATTTCTTTCTTTTTTTTTAATATTTTATTTATTTATTTGACAGACAGAGATCACAAGTAGGCAGAGAGGCAGGCAGAGGAAGAGATAGAGGAGGAAGCAGGCTCCCCACAGAGCAGAGAGCCAATGTGGGGCTCGATCCCAGGACCCTTGGATCATGACCCGAGCCGAAGGCAGAGGCTTTAACCCACTGAGCCACCCAGGCGCCCCCCCACCCACTGCTATTTCTTATACTCCACATCTTCCCTCTGGCTTCACCTTTGTTCTCCCTGAAGGATATCATTTAATAATCCTTCTAGTACGTATGTATGAATTTTGTCCCCATTTTTTGAAAATGACATTTTTTTAGAGAATGAAAATGACATTTTAACGGGAAATAAATGTCTAGGTTGCCATTATTCCCCTCAATACCTTGAAGATACTACTCTATTGTCTGTAAATATCATGAGGACTCTACTGTTAGACATATCATTGTACATTTACAAGAAATTTTTCCCTCTATGCAGTAATCTTTGAGATTTTCTCTTTGTCATTGATACTTTGCAACTTCACTTCAGTGTTTCTTGGCTGTAGATTTTTTTTTTTTAATCTGGTTTGGTATTTAGCACTTTTGATCCAAAAACTCATGTCTTGAATTTTGGAAAATTATCAGCTTTTACATCCTGAAATAGTGACTTTCTTCCATTTCCCCAACTCTCTTAGTTTAGAATTTCTATTTTTACCCTCCATGTCTCTTAACTACTCTTTCATATTTATTGTCAGTCTTTTTTTCTTTTTCTGTTGTTTTAGGGGAGTTCATCCAGACTACCTTTTAATTCTCCAAATTGTCCCCCTATTTGTGTTTGATCTAGTTTATCCTATCTATTATGTTTTAAGTTTTCAATTGTATTTTTATTTTAAAATGCATACTTGATTCTTTCTCACATCTACCCATGCTTGTTTCTTTTCTGCTTATTTTTATTTATATTTCCATGTACTTGTAAATAAAAACTATTCTGTCATTCATCTCTTTGAACATCCTAATGTATTTCTTTTTAAATCTTTCATTCTGTTCTATAAGGTTACTACTGCCTACAATTAATTCACCACCAAATTATTGATTTATAGTTTATCTTTCTCGACCTTAGATTTCTGTACATATTTTTGGCATTTTGGCTGATAGAGTCTTTTGAAAGGCATGTGGGTGGACTCCATCTTCCTCCATCTTTTTCCCATATATCACCCCACTCCCAGGGAACTGAGTACAAAATCAGGTTTTATGATGGCACTTTTGAGGTCTTGTCAGATGGTGTCCATTGGGTCACCTGATTCCACTGCAGGTGCCAAGACTGTATTTGTGTACCCCACCCCCCACCAACCTTCCTAGATCTATAGCTTGCTAAAAGCCATAGCCTTACAAATTGCTGGACGTAGCTTCTTCCCCCTCCCACCCTCCAGCCTCTTTACCAGATGAGGAAGTAGCAGACCTGCCATTGGCTTTAAGCAGGGACCCCATGACCATTTTTTTTTCTTGCATGGATTCTAATTAGCTCCTTTTACCCTGCAGAACCTCATCAGCTTCCAACCCCAGAGCCTCCCAGACCTTAGGCTTTACTCCCTCATCAATTTCTGCCTCTGTTCAGTCTCTGCCCAAGCAGCTGTTCATCTTGCTTTTATGTGTGGCTATGTGTTTTTCCTTTTTTCCTTTTGCATCATCTTTATCAATGTTATGAATTTAAACAAGAGAGGGTATATTGTGTGCTATCTCATCAGGAAGCAAATTCCATAACTTTTTACAAGTTGTCTTTGGCTAACAACAGCATTCCAGCACTGGTCTGCCTCCAAATCATCAAAACTCCTTTGAAACCACTCTCATAAACTCTTTCTAGGTCAATTACATCTATATCATAGACATTTTTCTGCTTCGCCTTTAACTGTATTGTAATTATTTTTCTTGATATCTATCTTTTAAGAGCCTGAACCATGTTTCATAATTATCTTTGCATCCTCCAAAATCTAGCCGATTGTCTAGCACATAGTAGGTGCTCAATAAAAGTCTGTCTTATTAAACCAAATGGAATGGTGCAAAGGCCCCAAACAAATTCAAGAGAACTCTATTTTAAACAACTTAGAGGCATATCTTAGAGAAATCATGGGTTCAGTTCCAGACCACCTGCAATAAAGTGAATGTCAACATAAAGTTAGTCAAGTGAATTTTTTGGTTCTCAGAGCATATAAAAGTTATGTTTACACTAAACTGTAGTCTATTGAGTGTGCAATAGAATTATGTCTAAAAAAACAATGTACGGACCTTAATTTAAAAATACTATTGCTGGGGCACCTGGGTGGTTCAGTGGGTTAAAGCCACCACCTTCGGCTTGGGTCATGATCTCAGGGTCCTAGGATCGAGCCCCACATCGGGCTCTCTGCTCAGTGGGGAGCCTGCTTCCTCCAATCTCTCTCTGCCTGCCTCTCTGCCTACTTGTGATCTCTGGCTGTCAAATAAATAAGTAAATATCTTAAAATGTATTTCTTTAAAAAAAAACATAAAAAACTATTGCTAAAAATGCTAACCATGAACTGAGCTTTCAGTAAGTTGTAATCACTGGTCACAGATCACCATACCAAGTATAATAATAATGAAAATGTTTGAAATATTGTGAGAATTACCAAAATGTGACACAGAAACATGAAGAGAGCACAGACTCGTTCAGTGTAGGGTTGTCACAAAGCTTCAATTTGTAAAAAAAACAAAAACAAAAAACATGCAATATCTGTGAAGCACAATAATGTGGAGCACAATAAAATGAGGCGTGACTGTATGTGTAGCCTTTTAAAGCTTTTGTCTGAATATGAACTTAAATTAGGATGGGCATGGACAAGATAGATTCATGAGAAGATTTCAAAGAGTCAGTGGGATTTGTGTGACATGGGATATGGTGGAGGGAGAAGAAGACACTAGAACTTATTATGAGATTTCTAACTCAGATGAGGAAACAGCGGATGGTAGTGTTATCCAACACAACAAACACCAAGGAAAAAGCAGATGTGAGGGAAACAAGAGTTCATTCTAAGATACGATGAGCTTGACAAACTTTTCATACATCATCCATGCATGAGATTGGTGTCAGGGTGTTATATTTATAATACATTTGAGAAAACTCTGATCACAAAATTTCATCTGGAATGTAAATGGTGTAATATTTTGATAAAGTTATTGGAGATTATTCACAACAATTTAGGAAATGTAATAAATAAAAACATCTTGTGTAAAATTGTCATTCTCCCAGAGTTTGCATAATTTCTCTTGATGAGGCATATAACTGTTGAAGCATTTGCTTAATTGATAATTTGTGCATAATTTTCTAAACTTTGGAACATAATTATCATCACTTGTGTCTGAGTTAGCACTGAAATGAAACACTTTGGTGAAATGTTTTAGGCACTAACAAAGTTTTAAAGACAGCAAATAAGGAATAAAGAGAAAATTTTTGATTAACATAAAAGCAGCAGGTTTCGGTCAAGCTCCATACAACTTAGTATGCTTCAGGGTAAAATAAATTTGGACATAATCAGGGCATTAATCTAAAGCAAAACTGAGTACAATTTTAATGAGTTAAACCAAGATCAGAAGATTTTAGTTTCGGGGTGGCTGGGTGGCTCAGTTCGTTAAGCATCCAACTCTTGCCTTCAGCTCAGGTCATGATCTTGGGGGCCCCATGTCAGACTTCACGCTCATGAGGGAGTATGCTTGAGATTCTCGCTCTCCCCCACCCTCTCCCTCAACCAGCCTCCTATACACACACATGCACTTGCTCTCTCTGTCTCAACTGGTGGAGTTGAGAGAGAGTGAGAGAGCTCCTGCGAGTGGGAGAGGGGCAGAGGGGAAGGGAGACAAGAAGACTCCCTGCTGTGCAGGGAGCCCAACCTGGGGCTCCATCCCAGGACCCTGAGATCATGACTTGAGCTGAAATCAAGATTCAGATGCTTAACCAACTGAGATACCCAGGCACCCCAAATAAATCTTTTTTAAAAAAAGAGAAATTAGTTTTAATTTTCCATTACCTATGTGAATGCAGACAAGTCATTTAAAATTTCCACACCTCTCTCCTTATCTCTCAAAATGAATTACCATTCAGGATCCTCCCAGTTCTGCCAGTCTGTTATTCAAGTATCTGTTGTCTATGCAACCCTCTTGCTTTTTAATTTCTCACTCATTAATACCCACCCTGCTTAGTTCATAGGTCTTTTGGGAGGATTCAATGAAATAATGCACATAAAAATGTTTTTTGAAAAGTTAAAAATTCTTTGAAATGTAAATTATGATGATGACAGATTTTAAAATCGTGATGAAATTGTTTTTTTTTTAAATATTTTATTTATTTAACAGCACAAGTAGGCAGAGAGGCAGGCAGAGAGAGAGGAGGAAGCAGGCTCCCTGCTGAGTAGAGAGCCTGATGTGGGGCTCAATCCCAGGACCCCGGGATCATGACCTGAGCCGAAGGCAGAGGCTTTAACCCACTGAGCCCCCCAGGCACCCTGAAATTGTTTTTTGACATCGAACAGGACTCAACTGCCAACTAGCGAAACCTCACTTCCCAAATGGTGAAAATAAGGCGCAAGGTGGATATAACAAAAGAACATTGGCACTGCAAGGGACCTTAGCTATCACTTAAATTAAGAAGCTGAATTCCAGAAAAAGGCCACCAAAACATCCCGGAGAAACGAGTAACACCTTGTGTTCTGGTTACTATTGTTCAATAACACATCACCACAGATTTAGAGACTTAAAACAACAGCATTCATTTTACTTTGCATGGTTTCTGTGGGTCAGGCTCTTGGGAAGTTCTCATCTGGGATGTTCTAGTTTGAGCTCTCTCACTGGATTACAGTCAGATGGTGGTTGGTGGTGGAAGAGCTGGTCTGACCAGGTTTAGTTTCCTCATGTAATCTCAGCATCTCTCAGTGTAATCTCTCTGTGTTGGCTGTTTTCACAGACTCAGGGGAGTCAAACTGCTTATAGCTGCTACCTGCTTCAAGATAGAATTTTCTAGCAAAATAGGTGGGAGATGCATCACCTTTCAGGACCAAGTCTTAGAAGTCTTTTTTTTTTTTAAGATTATATTAATTTTTATTTGAGAGAGAGGAAGCATGAGCGGGGAGGGGGAGAGAGGGAGAAACAGATTCATTCCTGTGCTGAGCAGAGAGCCCAATGTGGAGCTCAAACACAGGGCCCTGAGATTATGACCTGAGCCGAAGGCGGATGCTTAACCAACTGAGCCACCCAGGCATCCCATAACCCTAGAAGTTTTATGGTGTCACTGCTGCTGTATTCTGTCACTCAAAAGCCTACGTTGTTTGAAGAGGACAGAACACGGACCTACCTCTTGATGGGAAGAGTGTCAAGATCATGTTCTAAGGAGAGTAAGTGGGATATTATATACTGTATGGCCTTCTTTGGAAACTACAATCTGCTGTGCCTCATCCCAAGTTCTATTAGTTATCTGTACCTAGCACTTCACATAAATTTGGTCATGAAATCAAGCTGAACATTAAAATATTTTTCAGTCCGAACTTCTTATAGAAAGAAACAATTATGATCAAGTTATTTGAATGTAATAATTTGATTACAGTACCAAAAGGGAGACCTAATCCCATGTATTTGATTTTCTCCTCCCCACTTCTCCATCCTTCATGGTGGAAAGATTATTGTTCATGCATGCCTAAAAATGAAAAATAAAGAAATAGTAATAGTTATCTAGATAAATAGTTATCTAGAACTGCTCTGTTCAATATGGTAGTCACTAACCACCTGTGAATATTGAGCACTGGAAATATGGAAATTAGACACCGATTTTTTAAAATGTTGGTTTAATTTAATTTAACTAGTCTAATTTAAATTTTAAAAATTGGACATTCAGTCAAGTTATTGGGAAATTCTTAACTTAATGTTTGGAATAACTTGAGCATGTGAATCTATTTTTTTGATAGTAAATTTTATGAAATCTAAATATAGAATAAGTATTTATATAGAATAAGTATTTCCAATGAAACTTTAGCGTTGAAATGTTCCCTAATGTGACTTGAAATGTGCCCTAAGTGTAACATACACACTGGACTTCGAAGACTTAGTAAACGTAAGCTATCTCAGTGATTTCTTGTATTGATTACATGCTAGATTGATGATATTTTGGATCTATTGAGTTAAATAAAATGTATTATTAAAATTATTTGCACATGTTTGCTTTTACTTTTTTAATGTGGTTTTCAGAAAATTTTAAATTATGCATGTGGCTTGCATTTTATTTGTATCAGATGGCACTGATCTAGAGAGAAGGAGGAAAGTTCCGAAATAATTGTGTAGAAAGTAAAAGTGGTTTTTCATAACAATGCTTTATAGAACTAGTTGACAGTTTAAACTACAAGCATATATTTGATAGGAAAATATAGAGAGACGGGAGGAAGGAAGTCTCCCAGGCCCTAAATCTCACCACCTTGCTTAGGAAACTTCTTTGGTGGCTAGCTTCCATCTGAATACTAAATTATAACGTGCATATTTATTGACCTGTAATCTGTAAATAACTTTTCAAGCCTGGAGGACTCACTTCTTTGTCAAGACCTGATATCTGATTTTACCATACAACATTAGCATTGGTTTTATTTAAAACTGAATGAAACCCTAGCAATGCTCCTATATTACAGATGGGAAAACCAAGGTTCAGCTCTTTTAAGAATCTGCTCAAGGTCAGACATTTACCTAGTGACAGAGCTGTGTCACTCTCGTGGTTTACATGGGCTTGGAGAATATGCCCATATAGATAAAATAATTTGTATACTATGTTATTCTAAATCATTATATGTTTAATGATTACACCTTTTGGACAACTAAAATGTTCTCCTTCAATATTGCTGATCTCCATCTCCTATGGTCAAGAAAATACACATTTCAATTTTTTGTCTGTTTCCAAAACCTTTCGCTTTCCTTTTTTTTTTAACCTAAATCACTCAAGGGGTAAGAAAGGGAATATTAATGGCATTGTTTATTTCAGTTATATTCCTATAAAATCTAGCTAAGAAAGTAAGAATATCTCAGCCAAACTGTAGATCAAAAAAACCCTACAGAAAGCAGTCTACTTTTCCCTGGATGCCTGGGTGGTGCAGTTGGCTGAGTGTCAGACTCTTGGTTTTGGCTCAGGTCATGATCTCAGGGTCCTGGGATCGAGCCCTGGGTTGGGCTCCCAGCTCAGGGGGAGCCTGCCTCTCCCTCTCCGTCTACAGCTCCTCAGCTTGTATGCTCGCTCACTCTATCTCAAATAAATAAATCTTCTAAAAAAGGCATTTTCCTTGTGAGAATCATCTTCCTTTCATAAACTGAGCACTTATGTATGAGTACCTACCAAAAGCAAGGCATTGTGTTAGACATTATGGGAGATGAAGAAAGATTTGTATCCTCAGATCCTGTTCACTCAATGAGTTTACAGTGTAGGTACCACTGGAAACAGAACTGTATCTTGCTATGCAACAATTTCTGATCACATCATAAATAGCTTAACATAAAAATCTTCCTATGGAATTGAATAAAGAAATCATTTTCACGTTATAAAATTTAGATGTGAAATATATGAACACATACCTTAACATTTTATTTCAATTTCCAACATCGTAATTTTAATTTTTTTCATTAATCGGGAAAATTCCTTTATGAATTTCTCAGATTTTCTGTCTGGGCCATATTTCATTATAAGCAGTAGCAAATGAATTGGCTTATTAGCACCAATGAGTCCACTGGCTAAAAGGCTTTTCTCGGCTTCATACCTACTAAGGTCCCTGGTCAAAACTACCAGCCGTGGTGGTTGAGACATTTTTGTCACTGAAACAGAATAAGCAATGACAAAGTCATCTGTATTAGTTAAGGGATGTCTTGTGTTAGCCAAAGGAAGGAAAGGAGAAGGGAGAAGGGGGAGAGGGAAAGAGGAAGGGAGGGAAGTATTAAAAAAGAGGTACCATTCACGATAGCCATGAAACTCACAAAATACCTAGAATTCACCATGAAGTAAGTCTTCTAAAAACAGAAGTATAAACTTTATGGGAGGACAGAAAAAAGGACCTAAACATACTATGTTTTCTAAAGGAATGATGTCTAAAGGCATAAATTCCCACCAGATTAATATGTAAAATTGATATAATCTCAGGCAAGACCCCAGTGAGAATAATTGTAGATGTTTAAAATACACAAAACCAGTGTGGTGATGCCTTAAAAATTGAACACAGAATTACAATATGACCCACCGATCCTAATGAGTACATACTCAAACAGGGACACAAACATACTTGAACATCAGTGTTCATAGCAGCCTTATTCACAATAGCCAAAAGATGGAAACAGCACAAGCACCCATCAAGAGAAGAATGGATAAACACAAAGTAGGCTATACATAAAAAACAATATTGTTCAGCTTTAAAAAATGAATGAAATTCAGGCACCTGGCTGGCACAGTCTGTAGAGTTTTGATCCTGGAGTTATAAGTTCAAGGCCCATGTTGGGTGTAGAGAGTATTTAAAAATAAAATCTTAAAAAAAATAATGAATGAAAATCTAATACATACTACAACATAGATGAATGTTGAGGACATTATGCTAAGTGAAATAAGCCAGACATAAAAAGACAAATATGATCCTACTTATATAAGGTACCTAGAATAGGCAAATTCATAGAGACAGAAATTAGGATGGTGGTTGCCCCGAGCTGGGGGAGGGGTAATATGGAGTTATTGCATAATGGGGACAGAGTTTCAGTTTGGGATGACAAAAAAGTTCTGGAGATGGATAGTACTGATGGCTGACCACCAACATGACTGTACTTAATGCTACTGACTTGTAGACATAAAAATGGCTAAAATAGTGAAATTTCTTAGGTATATTTTACCACAGTTATAAATAAAAAGTAAAAAAAATGATAAAAATACACAAAATCAAAGGGTGAACGCTTATGTATACACACATGCACATACATAAACCAACTTTAAGATGGCATTTTATGACCTAGTTTTTACCTCAGACCATCTTCAGTATTCCTTCCAATTTCGGTAACAGTCTGTGTGTTTGTAAATGTCCAGTAAAAGATCTGAAAGGAAACTTATCTAATTATTAATAGTTATCTCTAAGTCAGGGACTGGGATTGGTGAGAAGATCTAAAGGGAGAATTCCAAAATCACAAATCCATGTCATTACCTGTGCTTCTGACCAACTGGCTATAGATCTGAGGTTCCAGCAAACTCTGCCCTGGGTTTGTTTACTTTGCTAGAGCAGCTCACAGGACTCAGAGAAACATGGTGCTCACTAGATCACCAGTCTACTATGAAAGCATGTGTAACTCAGAGCAGCCAGATGAAAGAGATGTATAGAGTAAGATATGGGGAAAGTGGGAGGAGCTTCCAGGCCCTCTCCAGGTGTGCCGGTCTCCCCAGATTTCCATGTGTTCACCAACCCAGAAGCTCTCCCAGTCTAATCCTTTAAGGGTTTTATGAAGGCTTCATTACCTAGGCACCGTTGCTTAAATCACTGGTCACTGGTGATTATTTCAACATTCAATCCCTCTCCTCTCCTAGAGGTGGGAGTGTGGGACCCGGAGGAGCATGGGGGATTGAAAATTCTAACTTAATCACAAGGTTGGTGCCCCTGGCAAACAACCCTCCTTTCTGGGATATCTAGGGACTTTCCAAAAGTCACCTTATTAACAGAAACTCAGGTATGCTTGAAAGGGTCTTGCTATATGAATAACAAAAGACACCTATTTCACCTTTATTATTTAGGGGAATCCAAGGGTTTTAGGAGCTCTGTGCCAGAAACAGAGATAAAGACCATATATCTTTCTTAATATAAATCACAGCATCACAGTAAGTTTGAGATTTTCCTCATAAAGGTTTTTTTAAGGAAAAAACTTAAATATAAAAAACAAAACTGTGACATTCTGGAAGTAAATAAAAGAAACATTTGTTTAAATTTTGGTGTTGGGAAGTGTTCCTAAGAAGACAAAAACCCAGAAGCTTCAAAAGAGAATTTACAGATTAAACAACATAACAATTTATAAAATTTGGGGAGCCTGGGTGGTTGAGTTGGTTGGGTGGCAGGTCATGGTCCTGGGGTCCTGCTCAGTGGGGAGCCTGCTTCTCCCTCTCTCTCTGTCTTTCTCCCCGCTCATTCTCTCTCTCTCTCAAATAAACAAATAAAATCTTTAAAAAGAAGTAAAATTTTCTTGTGGCAAAAGATACAAATAAACAAAATTTTAAAAAAAGAACAATAGATTAGGAGAAAATATGTCTAACATATACAACAGAGAAAGGATTTAAAGTCTTACTATTTTCTTAAAAGATTTTATTTATTTATTTGATTGGGAGAGATACAACGAGAGAGAGAACACACGCAGGGAGAGTGGGAGAGGGAGAAGCAGGCTCCCTGCTGAGCAAGGAACTTGATATGGAATTCGATCCCAGGACCCTGGTATCACAACTGGAGCCGAAGGCAGACCCTTAATGACTGAGCCACCCAGGCACCCCAAAAGTCTTACTATTTTAAGAGTTCTTGTAGTTGTTAATAAAAGAGTAGGAAAAAAATTGATGAGTGATATTAACTAGTAATTCAGAAATAAAGATATATAAATGACCAATGTATCTATAAAATTGATGCTCTAATTTGGTAATAACCAATGAAGTAAAAATTAAAAGAACAACAAGATGTCCTGCTTTCCCCATTAAATTAGTGAAAATGAGAAAGATTGGTATACAAATTGAAGAATGTATGGAGATACATGTTCTCATACACCTTTCGTAGGGTGCAAATTGATACAGGTTTTTCGGTGGGCAATTTGGCAGTGATAATTCATATATAAAGTGTACATACCCTTTGTCCCAGCAATTTTACATCTAGGAATTTATCATGCTGAATCATATAAATGCACAAAAATGTATGTACAAGGATTTTCATTGCACCACTGTTGATAATAGAAAATAATTGAAAATGTTCATAGGGCAGGAAACATAATTTTCCCTCTACCCTTCTTGGTTCTTGGCTGAGATCCCTCTATAATAAAAAGACAGCATAACAGCAGTAAACAAATTTAATTACATATGTATATACAGAAGCCCCACAAAGATATGAGATTCAAAGAAGTGATCAAAGCAGGAAGCTTTTATACCTCTTATACAATAAATAAATAAATAAATAAATTTGCGAAGAATTGATAAGACAAAGGGGGTTGGGCTAGGGGTAGTAAAATGGTGAAGGAGAACAAGGTTTGTTTGTATGTCTTCTTGGTCCTAAATTCCCTGTCTCCAGGGATAAGGATGCCTTCTACCTTCTTGTTACAGGAATGGTACCATTCACATGGGAGATTTATCTCTTGCTTTCAGGGGACAAAGGAGGGTTAGAGTGTTCTCACACTGGCTGTTTCTCAAGTGCCTTTAACTCAGAATAATTGTAGGGAGCAAGGGCAAGTCACCCCAAAATATGCCATTTTGGTATCTTGATTATTATAAATTAATCTTACTTTAGAAACAGCTAAAACCAAAAGAACAGTCTGTACCCTCCTCCCCCACTACCCACCCTTGTCTACAGAAAGAAAGAAAGAAATATCTCATGTGAAAGGTGCCCTCTTTGTGCCAGGAGGTAAAGAGACATACTTATCACCAGAGATAGGAAATTTAGAGCCCAGAAGGCTGTATAAGCAACCCTTGTTACTTTTTACTAATTTCCTACTAAACCCCTGATTCTCTTTAGAATTCCTTAAGAACTGAAGCTCTCAAAGTTCAGTTTTCTTGTCCTGTCAATTCCTCAAAGATTCAATATCTCTTTTCCTGAAAGAAATAAAAACTTCCTGCCTTGGCCATTTCTTTAGGCCTGAATATCATTAGAGGGCCTCCATGCACATGCAATGAAACTTTGGTTTTTTTCTCCTGTTAATCTAGCTCTTGTCAATTTAATTCTTAAAGCAGATGGAAAACCTTGAAGGGTAGAAGGAAAATTTCTTCCTCCCCAACATAACCAACATATCAAAGTGGCACATTTGGGGTTGATATATTCTGAACCCTTCCACATCTCAAATACCAATCAAGGAGATAATGGTTAAGTAATGTATGGTATATCCATACTATGGAGTACCATACAGCCTTTCCAAAAATGAGGTCAACATGGAAAGCTATCCAAGATATATTACCAAGTGAAAAAAATTGCTAATACATAAAGTGTAATTATATAAATATGATACTCATTAATTTCCCCAGCATTACTTCTTTATTATCCATCTTTAAACAAATGAATCTCTGCAGCCACAACTCATTCTAAAGAATCATGGAGGATGCTCCAAAACAACTCAACCTGGAGCACATGGTGTTGTATTGCCAGCATGAGGTGTGTCTCTCTCAGAAATCAATGCTTGAAAATTGAAGTCTACCATCGAGATTTCTGACTTGAAGTATTTTTGTTTTTCTGAACACACCATTGTAACCCATATGTCCATCTTTCTTGCCCAGCATTCCCATAGGCCCACTGACATATTGTTTCATCTCTTCTGGAAGATGACTGCCTTATCTTTCTGTGGTACCAGAGTAATTTCAGATATGTTGCAAGGCCCGTGTTTTACTTTAGACCATCTTAAATATTCTTTTTAACTTTGGTAAAGATGTGTGTATCTGTGTGTGTGTGTGTGTGTGAGAGAGAGAGAGAGAGAAAATTCTGACTCAAAAGCTTACAGAGTAAGATAGTTTATTAGCCTATATAACAGGAAGTCTAGAGGTAGGCAGGTTCTGGGGCTGGTTGTTAAAGAATCTTGACAGCACCATCAAAGACCCCAGTTTTTTCCACCTTACCATTCTGCCATCTTCAGGATGTTGGCTTTGCCCTCAGGTTGTCCTCCCCTGTGGCTGCAAGATGGTTGCTGAGATCTGAGTATTACAGCCAGAAAGGCCTGTTCTGAGGAAGAAAAGGGAATTACTGGTACCACTGTCTCTTTCCTAGGAGCCAGGAAACCTTTCCCAGAAGCTCCCAGGAGACTTCCCTAGCACATCATTTGCCAGAGTTTAGTAAGGTGCCCATGCCTAAATCTGTCCCTGGCAAGAGGAATGGTTTAGATTTCTCAGAATCCATTCACCTTGACTCTCCAGAAACTGAGAATGGCAGCATAGGAAGCATATGATTGCGTGGAGAGCCGTGAGTACCTGAACATCCGGGCTCCTGTTGAGAAGACAGGAGGGAGGATAAGAGCCCCAAACTGTCCGCTACAAAGTGCTGGGGCTTCTCAATCTTATCCTTGTCCAAACTGTACTCCTCGCTCATTTTTCAGGCAGAAGCTGATCTTCCTCCTGCATTTCTTGTTTTAGGGAATAGCATCGTTAGCTACCCAGTTGCCTAAGTTGGGAAACAGCAAGTGATCATCACGCTGCTCCTTTCCCCCTCTCCTCTGAATGTGTTAGAAAATCTTGGGATGCCTGGGTGGCTCAGTTGGTTAAGCGGCTGCCTTCGGCTCAGGTCATGATCCCGGCGCCTGGGATCGAGTCCCGCGTCAGGCTCCTTGCTCAGCGGGAAGCCTGCTTCTCCCTCTATCTCTCTGCCTGCCTCTCTGCCTACTTGTGCTCTCTGTCTGTCAAATAAATAAATTAAAAAAAAAAAAAAAAA
>RCUC01085629.1:0-16212 GCA_003697995.1 Taxidea taxus jeffersonii
TGAGATACCACCTCACACCAGTCAGAATGGCTAAAATGAACAAGTCAGGAAATGACAGATGCTGGCGAGGATGTGGAGAAAGGGGAACCCTCCTACACTGTTGGTGGGAATGCAAGCTGGTGCAACCACTCTGGAAAACAGCATGGAGGTTCCTCAAAAAATTGAAAATAGAGCTACCTTATGACCCAGCAATTGCACTACTGAGTATTTACCCTAAAGACACAAAAGTAGTGATCCAAAGGGGCACGTGTACCCGAATGTTTATAGCACCAATGTCCACAATAGCCAAGTTATGGAAAGAACCTAGATGTCCATCAACAGATGAATGGATAAAGAAGAGGTGGTATATATATACAATGGAATACTATGCAGCCATCAAAAGAAATGAAATCTTACCATTTGCGACGACATGGATGGAACTAGAGCGTATTATGCTTAGCGAAATAAGTCAACCGGAGAAAGACAACTATCACATGATCTCCCTGATATGAGGAAGTGGAGATGCAACGGGGATGGGAGTTAAGGTGGTAGGAAAAGTAAAAATGAAACAAGATGGGATCAGGAGGGAGACAAACCAAAAGAGACTCTTAATGTCATAAAACAAACTGAGGGGGGTGGGGGGAAGAGGGGTTGGGAGAGGGTGGTGGGGTTACATTATATGTTTAAATAAAAAAGCTTAACGAAAAAAAAAAGATATGTAGGATGGGGAATGAGAAATTTGATCAGATAGATGTCAAGGGTGATCAGACCAGGGAGGGGTATTTTCACTTAAGTGAGTCAATGGGATTCTTACTAAAACTGGAATAAGTGGGCCAAGGACAAGAGCCCAAGGTCAAGGCTTAGTCAGAAAGATGACTTAGAGGAGCCTGAGTCTGGTCAAGGTGAGAGTCTTTGTCACTTAATAAATTACTGAATGAAGGAAAGAAGGAACAAAAAACCCCAAATATTTATATATTTGTGTATACAGACACACATAGGTTGATGATGGAGGTTAGCCCAGGGTGTAATGAAACACAGAGGCAGTAGAATTAAGTCTGCCTAAAGCAGTCAGGAATATCTTCAGAGAGGAAGCAAGGGGAAAGTGTTTGTCCTAGTATGGGAAGGAGTGATGCACTTTAGACCAGAGGAGAGAGTGCTTGCTGGAGTGGAGTGGGGTTAGAAGTGTGGTGTGGGGTTATCATGCTGGGAAGTGAGTTTGGGTAGGTTAGAAGAGGGTGCTTATGACTAAAAGAGACTGGAAAGCCTGCAAGTGATTTTACTTTGCGTCTTGTGGGTGGAGGACAAGGGATCCTGTGTGCTAAAGTGTGACTCAGGGATAAAGAGCATCTCCATCACCTGGGAATTTGTCAGACACATAAACTCTTAGGCCCCACTCCAGACCTACTGAAACAGAATTTGCACTTTAACAAGATCCTAGGGGATTCTCAAACACCTCTAAATTTGAGAAGTACTTTGATAAGAGTTCTGTGTAGTAGTTACTGTGGCCAGATTTGCATTTTTAAAGGCTTTTATCTATGACAATTAAAAATTTCCAGTGAAAAATCATCCAGTTTCCTGTGGGGGGGAGCAGGCATATACCTGGCAGCCAATATTCTGGGAGCAGATAGATGACCACTGTGTCCTAAGATCAATATTTTGTTTTTAATTTAATCTCTCTATTTTTAGGATCATGCCTCATCCCTGACATTTGGGCATTATTTTGCACAATCTTGACCCACTCCTGAGAATAAATAAACTTCTGGTTTCTTGAATTGGGTGAGTGTGGATATTATTTGGTGGGGGAAAGAATCTGCCAGTCCAATTGTTCTATTTATTATTCTCTTTAACCTCAGCCCCACACCTCATAGTCTGTGGTTCTTCTACATACAGAAGGATAAATTGGCTAATTTCTCAAAGGTACCAGACACCAGGATAGTACCTTACTCTGTTCTGTGGGAAGAGATAATACTTCTCTATCCACTTTATTATTTTCTAAAATTCTCCTAAATTCTCTCAAGCACTATTATTGTCTGTTTGTCCTTTTTGTACTTAAAAATTTATATTCCTTTAGTGACTATTTAGTTGAGCTTGGGAGAAAAATAAGAATCTTCCATATTTGACAGAAATTTTTTTGAGATTATGGTCTAATATCCTCCCCCCACCCTTTTTAAAGTAACTTGACTTTAAACAAGTCAACTATACATATAATAAAGTTTACCCATTTTGAGCATACTCTTTGACAAGCTTTTATCCTCAAACAAGATATACATTTTCATCAGCTTATAAATTTCTTTCCTGTGGCAGGCAGCTTCTGAAATGGATTGTATTGATACCTACCTCCTTGTATTCTTTCCATTGTATAACTCTTTTCCGTTGAAGGAGAGCTGCACCTAGTGACTCGGTTCTAATGAATAGAAAACTGTAAATATGATGAGATATTGCTTCTGAGATTAGGTTGCAAAAGATTGTGACTTCCATCTTGCTGGCATTCTCTTGCTCTTTGTCCTCTTGTTAGCTTTCTCTGACAAGTCAGCATCAGTATTGTGAGCTTTCCCGTGAAGAGTCCAGCATGTTAAAGTACTGGGGGCAACAGTTTATGAAGAATTGAGGCTCTCAATCCAACAACTGGAAAGGAATTGAATTCTTCCAATAACTACTTAAATGAGCTGAGAAGTAGATTCACTCCAAGTTGAGCCTTAAGAAGAAGACAAACCCAGCTGGCACCCTGATTGCAACCTGTGAGACATCCAGAGCCAGAGGAACCAGTTATGTCATGCACAGATTTCTGACCCACAGAAACTGAGAGATAATAAATGTGTTAAACACTTAGTTTGGGGGTAATTTATTATAAAGCAATAAACAACTAATATGCCTCCTGATCCTTTACAGTCAAACTCTCTCAGCCCCGAAGTCAGGTGTCCAGTGGTCAGCAGATTACTCTATCACTATAGATTTGTCTTCCTCTTCTAGAATTTCAGCTATTATGTATGTATTTTTGTGACCTATCCATGTTGCCTATATTAGTTATTGGTTCATTTTTGTTGACTAATATTCCATAGTATGTATATACCAAAATTTTCTTTTCCTATTTATCTATTGTTGAACTTTTGTGTTGCTTTTAGATTTTGGCTCTTATGAATAAAGCTGCTGTAAGCATTCATGTATAATTGGTATTTGAAATATGTTCTATTTCTCTAGGATAAATAACTAGAAATAGACTTGCTGGGTCATATGTTAAGTGCGGGTTTTTATATTGATCTAAGAAACTATGAGACTGTTTCTTAAAGTGTTTGTAATTTTTTCAAGTTTCCCCTTTCTCTTTGGCTTTGAGCAGTTGACAAGGATGCATCTTGGTGTGGTTTTCTTTGTATTTGTCATGTTTGGGTTCATCAACAGTTTTGGACTCGTAAGTTAGTGCTTTTCTCATAATTTAGAAAATTTTGCCACTCTTTAAATATTTTTGTGTTCCTTTTTTTCTGGAGGAAAAAGACTGTTATACTGGTATTTTTCTACATATCTTGTAGGTTTTTTAATATTTAAATCTATTATCTGAACTAGGTAGTTTCTACTGATTTATTTACAAGGTCATGTATTCTTCCCCAATCTTTAATCTACTCTTGAACTCACCTGGTAAATTTTTCATTTTCATTATACTTTTGGCTCTAGGACTTCTCACGATTTCCATTTCTCTATTAAGATTCTGTTTGCTCGTTAGAACTACATTTTTCTTTAATTGTTAGTGTTTATTTTCTTTTAATACTTTAAATATATTTACAAAAATTATTTGAAATCTTTGCCAAATTCAATATGTTGGGCCACTCAGAGTCAATTTCTGTTGACTACCTTACTCTCTTATTTCTTTGTATCTGGTAATTTTTGGTTGAAAACTCAGGAGCATAGATACAATGTTGTAGTGGTGCTAGGTTCTATTATATTCTTCTAAGAATTTTGTTATATTGCTGCTGTTGTTCTGGTAGATAGCTAATTGTCTTGACTCAGACTGAAAACTTTCTCCAGGCTGTATAGTAGCTAATAAAACTGCTCTGTTCGGGGCACATGTACCTGAATGTTTATAGCAGCAATGTCCACAATAGCCAAGTTATGGAAAGAACTAGATGTCCATCAACAGATGAATGGATAAAGAAGATGTGGTATATGGGACGCCTGGGTGGCTCAGTTGGTTAAGCAGCTGCCTTCGGCTCGGGTCATGATCCCAGCGTCCTGGGATCGAGTCCCACATCGGGCTCCTTGCTCGGCGGGGAGCCTGCTTCTCCCTCTGCCTCTGCCTGCCACTCTGTCTGCCTGTGCTCGCTCTCTCTCTCTCTCTCTCTCAAAAAAAAAAAAAAAAGGTGTGGTATATATATACAGTGGAATACTATGCAGCCATCAAAAGAAATGAAATCTTACCATTTGCGACGACATGGATGGAACTAGAGCGTATTATGCTTAGCGAAATAAGTCAACTGGAGAAAGACAACTATCACATGATCTCCCTGATATGAGGAAGTGGAGATGCAACCGGGGTGGGAGTTAAGGTGGTAGGAAAAGTAAAAATGAAACAAGATGGGATCGGGAGGGAGACAAACCAAAAGAGACTCTTAATGTCATAAAACAAACTGAGGGGGGTGGGGGGAAGAGGGGTTGGGAGAGGGTGGTGGGGTTACATTATATGTTTAAATAAAGCTTAAATTAAAAAAAATAAATAAAACAAAACAAAACAAAAAAACTTGCTCTGTTCTTTCAGTTTCCAGTTACTGTGTTTTTTTTTTATATTTTATTTTATTTTATTTTATTTTTTATTTGTCAGAGAGAGAGAGAGAGAGAACGAGCACAGGCAGACAGAAAGGCAGGCAGAGGCAGAGGGAGAAGCAGGCTCCCTGCCGAGTAAGGAGCCCGATGTGGGACTCTATCCCGAGACGCTGGGATCATGACCTGAGCCAAAGGCAGCCGCTTAACCAACTGAGCCACCCAGGCATCCCAGTTACTGTGTTTTTTAACCTGGATTCCTGGAGTGGCAATTTTTTCCCAGGTGCCTTTTACTCCTCCTGACACATGCATACTTTTGTGCTCATCTAGGGTTTTGGAACATAGATTGCATACAAATTTTTAGTCCCACACTTTCTGTAGTTCTCTTGCTCCCAGGATTTTAACCCTAAATTTCCACTTCTCTGCCATCCCTAAACTCCTTTTTTTCTGACATTTTGAATTTGCAAGGCTCATTACAAAAATTTTTTTTTATTCATAGCCATGAGGACTGGGGAGTGTTCTGAGGCAAAACAAAACCCAAAAACAAAAAATGAAAAAAACAAAAACCCCAAAGAACAAAACCCATAAACACAATTCTTATCTGAAGAAGCTGTAGTCTTTCAAGAGGAAGCTCTTCTTTGATTTACCAGTTCCTTCAAATAATTGATTATTTAAAAAAAGTAATACATCCACTTTTCATTTTTTAAAAGATATTATTTATTTATTTCAGAGAGAGAGAGCATGAACCAGAGGGAGGGGCAGAGGGAGAATCAGACTCCCTGCTGAGCAGGGAGCCCAACATGATTCCAGGACCTGGAGACCATGGTTGGAGCTGAAGGCAGACACTTAACTAGCTGAGCCACCCAGGTGCACTTATTTTAATATTACTCTCTAGGAGAGGATCTGCCAACTACTTCACTTCATCATTTTTGGAAGCAAGCTTATATAGTGGCACTAAAATCTTTGTAATAGTTCCCTGGCTTCTCCATGACTTTAGAAGTTTTTCTATGGCATAAAAGGACTCCCCAGATCCGACTCCATGATCTGCCTCCAAACCTCCTCTTTCTCTCCTTTAGTCCCTGCTAGGTACTCATGGTACTTGGTGACTTGGGTTTTCATTTTATAAATCATATTTCTTCACATAAATAAGTCTTACATTTTGATATAGTAATACTTGATCTTTTTTTTTTTTTTGCCTTAATTCCTTCTCAAATCTCAGGTTGGATAAGTATTTGCCTATATGTTCATTGATTCTGACATAATACTTTTCCATTTAACACTTTAATCAATACATAATTTATTTGAGTGTATGGCATGTGGTAGGACTTGAACTTTGTTCTCTTTTCAATTAGTTAACTAGTTTTTCCAGCACTGCTTTATTAATGAGTCCTCTTCCCATTAAGGTAAAATATTTCATAATGGGGAATGGTTCTTCCTGATTTTAAATATTTTTAACTTCAGGTGGAGGAAGTCTATTGGTGTGATCCTTCTCATATCTTTCTATTTCTCTCCTCACTCCACTCCTGAGGAAGTTGAGTGACTTCTTTATTTAGTATTGCAAAAAACAATCAAGCATATTTAGTTTGGTTTTGACTTTTCTGTTGGAATCAAGGTGCCCACAGGGAACAATCTGCTTTAAATGTTTTTGGCCTATGCACTGACCTTGGGGATTTCTGAAGGGTATGTCTCTTCTCCACAAGGGTCCTGAAGAAATTGAGATGATAGAAGCCTTGAGATGATAGAAGGCTTCTATCCTCTATTATGTTGGAGGTTGCAGTTTAATATGAGAGCCTAATGTGACTGTTGACTGAACCTTGGGTCAGGCAGATGGACTCAACTAATGGATTGAAATATTCCCTCATGCCTGGGTACAATAGGGTAGAATGCTTGCTCCTTATGGATAGCTCAGTTTCAAGTGGAGGAAGAACAGAGTCAGGTTGGTCATATCCAGTATCTTCCCAATTGTATCAGTAGATACACGTCCTGTAATTTCCCCAGTAAAGGAGTGAGTAAAGGGGTGGCTAGACACTAGAGAGGTTACTGTAGTACAGCTTCACTTATATTATGCAGCTTCACTTACATTAGGAGTAGAAGAAGCATTGCCTCGAACATAACCTTTATTTTATTCTATATTTACAAATTAAAGTGCTTTCAGGCACAGATACACACAGATTTACTTTTGAGCTTTCTTTTAGGTTTTGTAGTTTATTTTATCTATCTAGTTTATGAGTCAGAATTACTCTTTTAAAGTATTTGAACTTTATAATGCTTATTAATATTTGGCAAAGTGAGTGACTTTTACTTTCATTTTTCAAATAATTTTGGTAAATCTTGATTAATTTTTAAAATTACTTTTTGGAATAATTTTGTTAAGTAAAAGATCTTGTTACTTTTTTAATTGAAAATGTCTTATGTTAGTTGAAGGAATATTGGCATATTTTTATTACTGAATTTCTCATTTAGGAAAGTGTTTTTCTTTTAAGCTTTGTGATTTTTAAAAATTTCCAATAAAATATTGTAGTTTTACTTATAGATAGTCTGTATATGTTTTCTTCTTTTTTTTTTTTTTTTAAAGATTTATTTATTTGAGTGCTTGGGTGGCTCAATTGGTTAAGTATCCGCCTTTGGCTCAGGTCATGATCTCGGGGTCCTGGGACTGAGCCCTGCATTGGGCTCCCTGCTCAGCAGGGAGTCTGCTTCTCCCTCTTCCTCTGCCCCTCTGCCCAACTTGTGCACTTGATTTCTCCCTCTCTCCCCCTCACTCTCTTGCTCTCATTTGAGAGTGAGGTGGAGGGGCAGAGGGAGAGAAAAAGAATCTCAAGCAGACTCCTTGCTGAAGACAGAGATGGAACCTGCATGTATTTTCCATTTAAAAAAATGGAGAGAGGGGTACCTGGCTGTTTCAGTTGGTAGAATCTGTGACTCTTGGTCTTGGTCTTGTAAGTTTGAACCCCATGTTGGGTGGAGAGATTACTCACAAAGTAAATAAAAATTAAAAAATTGAGAGAGATTTTATTTTTTTCATTATGAGCACATTTATAGTGGATATCTGAGTGTTCCTCAGGGTAGCTTTTATGCAGAGAAAAAAATTATGTGCAGAATGTTAATATTTGATTTATTCAAATTATAAATTTAAAAACCTAGATTTTCTGTAATCATTTTAGTTCACATTACAAGCCTATTATTCTATTCATAAAATTAATGAAATACAAAAAATTAAAGTTTCCTTTTATTAAAGTTTAATTAATACAAGATGAATAGAACATATCCCCTTCAACAATCAGCCCCATTTACAACCCTGTTAATTAAATTCCTTCAATCATGAAAGCTGTATTTATTAAGTTTAACACAGTTGATTTTCTTTTCAACACTTCAAATGCCTCTAAGCAGCATTGCTGAACAGCTCTATTAAGTCTGATAGAACAAACTGATAAATATGGCAAATCTTTAAAAACATTCCAGTGCTGTTTAAAAACTTAGCTAAACTCTCTTATACCTTTCCACTTACCACTATAAAATCAATTACCTAATTGCATGTTGTAAAATGGAATCACAACTTTAATCTGTTAGATTCTTTCATATGCCCCAAACTCTTAAACCCTGCAATTACTGTAAATACCAAATACATACAGATTGTTCTAATGATTATAAAAACCTGTTTTTGAATGTAACACCAAAGTATTAACAAAATTAAGTTATTAACTCATCTTTATATTTTATTCTAAACCCTCCTGAGGTTAAAAAAATCCCAGAATGAAAAAATAGCAAAAGTTACTACTCCAAAAAAAAAAAAAAAAAAGTTACTACTCCAGTCCAGTTGTGGAGAAGATTTTAGCAGAATAAAGTTGCTTATGGGCCAGAGATTTTTGGCCAGACCCTAGATCTGATTCTCCTGGAGCCACTCAGCAACATATTGACTCAGTTTTTATCAGCCACAGAAAAACAGGAGCTCTGAGTCCATAACCTTTGGAAGGGATTGATCTTTTCTGAGTTTAAGATATAGTATTAGTTTACATTTGGATGTCAATTCTGCAACCTCCCATCCAGTTTGCTTCATCACGTGTTTAGGTCCAATAAATCTATTTTCTGCCTGATTCCATTTCATATTCTTTTCAGATCCTTGTGAAATTTTGTATGCCCTGGCCACAGTTTTGTAGCTATTAATTACACCTTGTTGAATTCAGTATACACTTCCTATTTGGTTCAAAGTCCCAGGACTTCAGTCATCCTCACCGTGGTAGAGACTATTCTACAAACATACTTTTGCTCATCACCCAGCCTCATCAAATCTTAACACTTTATTTTATTTACTTTGGATTTTAAAAACATTAAAACATTTCTGATGCAGTGGAAGCCTCCAGCATATTCTTCCTTAATTTCATGTTTTCCCTCCTTCAAGGAACGGTTTCCTGAATTTTTTGTTTATAATTTCCAGTAGAGATGTAAATTATTAATTTTGGAATGTTACTGATGTCTCTGATTAATCAGTTATAATGGTTTGTAGTGTCCTATATTGGTTCTCCATGTAGAAAAATATCATCTGAGGATAAGGACAGTTTAAATTTTCTTTTCCAATTATTATTTGTTTTATTCTTTTGTCTTATTGTATTGGCCAGGACCTCCTCTATAATCCTGAATATAAGCAATGATGGTGGGTATCTTTGTCTCACTCCTGACTTTATTGTTAATGCTTCTCAAGTTATACCATGAATTATGATGTTTAATAGGTTTTTGTGTCACGTTTAATAATACAAGTTGTGAGATTAAGGAAATGAGCTTCTAATCCCAGTTTCTTTATACTTTTTTTTTTTAGCATAAGTGGATATTGACTTTTATCAAATACATTTTCAGTATCTATTGAAATGATCATGTATCTTTTCTGTTTTAATCTATTATCACTATTTTGACATCAAATCATCCTTTCATTCCATTTAGTATTAAGGTTATACAATACCAGAGTAAAAATGCACTAGATAGTCTTTCTTTTTTTAAGTTTGTAAAAGAGTTCCTTGAATGTTTTGGAATAAAACACTCTGGCTGGGGCACCTGGGTGGCTCAGTGGGTTAAGCTTCTGCCTTTGGCTCAGGTCATGATCTCAGGGTCCTGGGATTGAGCCCCACATCGGGCTCTCTGCTCAGTGGGGAGCCTGCTTCTTCCTTTCTCTCTCTCTGCCTGCCTCTCTGCTACTTGTGATCTCTCTCTCTGTCAAATAAATAAATAAATAAAATCTTAAAAAAAAAAACCCACTCTGGCTTTTTACGTGTTGTAGGGAAAAGCTTGTGATTACTAATACAATTTCTTTAAGCTGTTTGTTGAGGCTTTCTATTTTATCTTAACCCAATTTTGGTATTTAATTGTGCTTCTAGAAATTTATCCTGTTCATCACATTAGCATTTAATTCATATTATTATTTTATGATTTTTAAAACTCAACTGTTCTGAGATTATTTCCCTCTTTCTGTTTTAAATATTGTTGATATGTGCATTTTCTCTTTTATCTTGGCAGTCCTATGGCAGATTTTTAAAAAAGATTTTATTCATTTATTTTACACAGAGAGAGAGAGAGAGATCACAAGTATGCAGAGAGGCAGGCAGAGGGGAAGGGGGAGGCAGGCCCCCTGCTGAGCAGAGAGCCCAAGGCCTGAGCTGAAGGCAGAGGATTAACCCACTGAGCCACCCAGCTGCCCCCCGATTTGTTTTATTGTTTATTTATTTATTTATTTTTAAAGATTTTTGTTTATTTATTTGACAGAGAGAGAGAGAGAGAGAGCTTAAGTGCACAAGCAGGGGTAACAGCAGGCAGAGGGGAAAGCCAGCTCCTCGCTGAGCAGGGAGCCCAATGCGGGACTTGATCCCAGGATGCTGGGATCATGACCTGAGCCAAAGACAGATGTTTAACAGACTGAGCCACCCAGGGATCCCTCTTTTATTAATATTTATAAAGATCATCTTTCATTATTATTGATATTCAGTATGATTTCTTTGTGTTCTATTTAATTAATTTTAGCTGTTAACTCCTTCCCCTCTTCTATTTTCTTTGATATAAGATATTGTTTCCTGTTTTGCTTTGTGGGTTGAGTATTTTTATCTTTAAAATTTTTTTCCCAGAGTGACTTTAGAACTATAATTTTGATTCAACTGTGTTCCATTAGTTTTCCTATGTACCACTTCTATTGTTATTCAGTTCTAATATTTAACATTTCCCTTTTAATTTTGTCTTTATTCCATGAGTTATTTCAGAGTTCATTTAGAAATTTCCAAACATCCATTTCTTAGAAACTCTCTTATTACTGCTCTCTAGTTTAATTCGACCAAATTAGAGACTATGGTTTGTGTCATTGATTCTTTGAAATCATTTGCAACTTCCTTTGAAATCTAAAATATGTTCAATTTTTGTAAAAATTTCATGTGTAATTTAAAAATTATGTTCCCTACTTCTGGGGTAGAAAGTCCCTCTTGTACTGTTTCAAAGAAAGTTGAATTTAGTAGTTGAGATTACATTTTTGTGGTTACTGAAAATTAGGACTTATTTCTACCATCTTTTTTTTTAAATCATCCTTTTCTTTGTCTTTTATTGTACCCCATATTTCCTTGTTTTGATGCCTTGATGAAAATTTCTACATTCCCTTTTTTCCTTTTTCAGGTGGTTTGGAAACTATGGTTGATATTTCTATTCTTTTGAAACATTTATACTTAAGTATAAATTTTTTTGGTAACAAAGCCTGTAGTTACTTAGTGTGCCTTCTCTTTCCTTAAACATGATAGAATTTTTTTTTTTTTGCTTATTTCATCTCTCTGGTTTTGATTTTATTTTTGAGTTTTAAGTCAGATTTCATTTTCTAGAACATATATTGCACATTCAATATTCACAATATCAATAAACTGTAATATATCCAGTTCTCTCCCTGGGTGCTCATATATTCAGAACATTTGAGAAATTATATAGAAAGCTATTTTTAATTGCTTCTCCTTTTTTTCTGAGACCAGAGTATAAAAGTTCCTAAAGATGAGATTTTTTTTTAATTTAAGCTTTATTTAAACATATAATGTAACCCCACCACCCTCTCCCAACCCCTCTTCCCCCCACCCTCCTCAGTTTGTTTTATGACATTAAGAGTCTCTTTTGGTTTGTCTCCCTCCCGATCCCATCTTGTTTCATTTTTACTTTTCCTACCACCTTAACTCCCACCCCCGTTGCATCTCCACTTCCTCATATCAGGGAGATCATGTGAGAGTTGTCTTTCTCCAGTTGACTTATTTCGCTAAGCATAATATGCTCTAGTTCCATCCATGTTGTCGCAAATGGTAAGATTTCATTTCTTTTGATGGCTGCATAGTATTCCACTGTATATATATACCACATCTTCTTTATCCATTCATCTACAAAGAGCTTAGCAAACTCAACACCCAAAGAACAAATAATCCAATCAAGAAATGGGCAGAGGACATGAACAGACATTTCTGCAAAGAAGACATCCAGATGGCCAACAGACACATGAAAAAGTGCTCCACATCACTGGGCATCAGGGAAATACAAATCAAAACCACAATGAGATACCACCTCACACCAGTCAGAATGGCTAAAATGAACAAGTCAGGAAATGACAGATGCTGGCGAGGATGTGGAGAAAGGGGAACCCTCCTACACTGTTGGTGGGAATGCAAGCTGGTGCAACCACTCTGGAAAACAGCATGGAGGTTCCTCAAAAAATTGAAAATAGAGCTACCTTATGACCCAGCAATTGCACTACTGGGTATTTACCCTAAAGATACAAACGTAGTGATCCAAAGGGGCACGTGTACCCGAATGTTTATAGCAACAATGTCCACAATAGCCAAGTTATGGAAAGAACCTAGATGTCCATCAACATGATAGAAATTTTATCAGTTGTTGGCAACTCTTTAGAAAAACCCTCTGTCTTCTGCCTTACCACTCCATCATTTTGACATTGTTATCTAGAGCATTGCTACTGAGAACCACATATGTAATTTAAAATTTTGTAGTAGCCAATTTAAAAAAATAAAAAGAAATAGTGAAAGTAATTTTTGTAAAATATTTTCTCTAACTCATAAACCAAATATTGTCATTTTAATATACAATCAATATAAAAACCATTAATGAGATATTTTACATTATTTTTTATACTAATTCTTTGAAATCCAATGTATATTTTACATTTCATCATACTTTAGTTCAGATTAGCCACACTTCACGTACTCAGTGCTTACATATAGCTGGTGGCTACCATATTGGACATCTCAGGTCTAGAGTTTTCATTTTTACCTTATTCCAAACATAAAAATTACCTATAATTACTAATTATAGTGTATATATGTATATGCATATTATATGGTATACATTATACATATAGATAGGTATATGTTAATTTTACCAACAAATCTATCTATTTTTAGTTCTTACTATTATTTCTTATATACCATGTCTTCCCTCTGAATTTGCTTTTCTTTCTGTTGAATCACACAATTTGCAGTTCTTTTAGTGAGGAACTGTCAGATAAAATCTTTTTATGTTTGTGGATTTGAAATGTTCTACTTTGTCCTCACTCTTGAATAATGGTTTAGCTGATTATAAGGCTATGTTGACATCATCTTTCCTTAGGGTTTTAAAGATATCACTCCATTGTCTCCTGGCCTCAACTAGTGAGCTTGGCTATTTTCCCTGTCTTGGATAGAGTACTTTAGTGCCCTTTATTGTTAAGGAGCTGAATTCTGGACCCTTCTGCTTGCTCCTAGATGAAAGCCTAGCAGGCCATAGCTTCAACTTTATTCATTCCTTTGTGTTTCTCTTCAGTTTCTGATCTGTGGTGATGTGTGTCCTATTTTTGAATTAGCCATAGCTTTCTAATATTCTGTTTTACATTTTATCTGTCACTGACAGGATGTGTGTTAAAGCATGAGCTGATAGAACTATCTTGTTCAGACATCAGCAGCTTTGTTAAAGTGGAATCTTAGGTATTGATTGTTTGGTTGCATTTGTGGTACCTTCTGCTTTATAGTTTCTATTTTTTCCTTCTTGGTATACAGGAAAGATATTTATTTCTGTACAAATATTTGTAATTTCACACTTTCCTTTCTAATTGTTGTTCTTATTTTTTCAGTTGATTTTGCAGGTAAAAGTTAACATCATTTGCAAATAATTTATTTTACTTTCCTCTGACATGAATTTATATGATTTCTTTTTCTTTATTGTATGGGTTAGAACTTCCATGTTAATTAACAGTGGTGATAGATAATATCCATGTCTTGTCTCTAACTTTAAAGAAGATTTATCTAATGTTTCATCATTAAGTATAATAGTAGAACTTCATCCAAAATAAATATTCTTTATTAGTTAAGGGAGCATACTTTTAATTTCAGTTTACTGTTTTTACTGTCTTTAAAACAAATCAGAAATAATTATAAAATTCTTTTAAATACCTTTTACTTTCCCTCAAGATATTCATATGTTTTGACATTATTGTGTTAATGTACATTGATTGAAAAAGTTTGAATCATTATTCATTCCTGGAATAAATCTTATTTGGACATGGAATAGTATTCTTATAATATACTGCTGGATTCCATTGCTAATGTTTTAGTTAGACTTTTAGATTAAAATAACAAGTGAGATTAGCCTGTAGTTTTCCTTTTTGTACATTTTTAGGTTTTGATTTGAGAGTTCTGAAGACTTTGTAAAATTAACTGGGAAAGGTTCCATCTTTTCTTATGCTTTGAGAAAGTTTAAATAGCATGAGAATTATCTGTTCCTTGAAAGTTTGAAGGAATTCATCTGTGAAATCATCAGATTATTGTTTCTAAATAGTTATTTTTACATTATGTATCTTCTGTTTCAGAAGTGATTTTCTAATATTTGCAATTAATTATTTAACCAGACTTGCAACAACTATTCATACCTAATTGTTTGCTTGGTGTAATTGCTCACTGTCATTTTATACCACAACTACTCCATTCTTAAGCTCTCATTAGCTATGTGATGTTTTAAGACTCTTTAAGGAAGATTATGTAGATTTAGATCCCTTGCTTGTATGATTCATACATAAAAGATAACTTACCTGGGAGTGATTCTGGGCCACAATCTTTTCTTCTCAAAACCATGTAGACTTTAACCTGACATTTAGTATAGTGGTACAGAATTCCAAAATAGTCTAGTGCTTATTCCTTTGAAGAAAACCCATTTTTTCAAAAATATATTATTCCTGGGTTTTAAGAAATTTTTATTTGTATCTGATAATTTAAAAATTCTAAGGTATGCTCTGACATGGGTCATTGCTCATTGTTTTTTGATTAGAACATAGTTTATTCCTTCAATATGCATTCCCGCTCTTTATTTTTTGCTTTTTAATGTATTTTGCTTACATATATTTTACATACACATAAAGCTGTTGCTTGAGTTCCAGTTCTCATTTTTCTTTTCTTTTCCCTCTCTCTCTCCTTCTTTCTTTTAACAAGGAATAACCTCAGGCTTGATTATTTGTTTGTATTACAGATATCTGAGAACTTACTTTGTAACAGGCTCTGATCTAGGTACATACATGAAATTTCTCTCATAAATTTCTTCTCTTAGATTTTCTCTCTATATTCTGATTTGATCTGCTGATATACTTTTAGTTTCTTTAAAACTAAAAAACCTCAACCATATTTCTTTTCACCTCATCATGTTATCCTTTCATCTTTTATTTTTAAGAATACTTGCCTCTGGTTTTACATTCTTTTGAGAATACCAAAAAATTTTATGAATTAGTTTCCAGAGTCTTGCATTAAATAATTTTCAGAAGTATGTTCTGCCTCTGAATCTTTGGATCAAGTTTCTTCTCCTCTTATTTTTCTGTATTTCTTTTTTCACAGACCCCATTTGGTTTATTAATATTATTATTATTATTTTTACTCTGGAATCTCTAATGAATAATTGATGTGTTGACTCAGAGCTTGCCAAAGGATTTTCAGAACTGCTTCTAGCATTCACCATATTCCCTGTTCAGGTCTACTGTTGATGTGTTCAGTTCTCAGCCTGTGGTAAACACCTATTGTTTTCCCTTTTCACTGCCCTACTTCTTTTAGGAACTGCTCATTCCTCTTTTGGGAGCTGATTCTTCCCTACTGCATCCACAATGTTGGGTTTATACCACATTACCCCATCTTTAAGCCACTTTTAGGGCACCTGGCTGAGACTAGGCCATTCACTTTCTCATAGGAGTTTTGAAGTTAGAAAGACAAGAAAAGTTCTGTTTTTTTCTGTTTCACTGAAGTTGTAACTCAAAAGTTAGAAACTAGGGATGCCTGGGTGGCTCAGTTGGTTAAGCGGCTGCCTTCGGCTCAGGTCATGATCCCAGCGTCCTGGGATCGAGTCCCACATCGGGCTCCTTGCTCGGCAGGGAGCCTGCTTCTCCCTCTGCCTCTGCCTGCTTCTCCCTCTGCCTGTGCTCGTGCTCTCTCTCTCTCTAACAAATAAATAAATAAAATCTTAAAA
>RCUC01085630.1:0-73052 GCA_003697995.1 Taxidea taxus jeffersonii
TTTGCAAATATCTTCTCCCATTCTGTCAGTTGTCTTTTGGTTTTGTTAACTGTTTCTGTTGCTGTGCAAAAGCTTTTGATCTTGATGAAGGCCCATAGTTCATTTTTGCCCTTGCTTCCCTTGCCTTTGGCGTTGTTCCTAGGAAGAAGTTGCTGCGGCTGAGGTCAAAGAGGTTGCTGCCTGTGTTCTCCTCAAGGATTTCGATGGATTCCTTTCTCGCATTGAGGTCCTTCATCCATTCTGAGTATATCTTCATGTGTGGTGTAAGGAAATGGTCCAATTTCATTTTTCTGCATGTGGCTGTCCAATGTTCCAACACCATTTCTTGAAGAGGCTGTCCTTTTGCCATTGGACATTCTATCATGCTTTGTTGAAGATTAGTTGACCATAGAGTTGAGGGTTTATTTTTGGATTTTTAGAGTAAAAGTTAAAAAAAATTAGCAGAAGAAAAAAAAAATTTTTTTAATTACATTTGCAAGACTAAAGATTCATGCGGGGAAAGCCATGAATTCCATGCTTTACTTTCTCCTCCTCTGGAATTTCACTGTTCTCCTTGGTAAGTGAACTTGGTCTTGGCTGGATTTCTTGTTGATCTTCTGGGGGAGGGGCCTGTTGTAATGATTTTCAAGTGTCTCTGCCCCAGGCGGAATTGTACCACCCTTACCAGGGGCCGGGCTAAGTAATCTGTTCTGGTTCACTTTCGGGAACTTTTGTTCCCTGAACTCTTTCTGTTGAGTTCTGGAGGACAGGAATGAAAATGGCAGCCTCCCAATCTCCAGCCCGGAGGAGTCGAGAGCTCAGGGCCCCACTCTTCAGTGTGCCTTCAGAGAAAAGTGCTCAATCACTCCCGTCTCCCCAGCCTCCAGCTGTGCTCCTAGCTCACCCAGCCTGTGACCAAGCGTCTCTGTCTCTGGCACACAGCCCCACCTGGAGTCTCTGAACCCCGCAGACCCCTGAGCTCTTCCAGGTCAGAGTCTCCCTGGATCTTGTGGGGACCCCACACACAGAGCACCGGCCTGTGTCATGGATTACAGTTCAAGGTAACCCCAAGTTGAGAGCTCACTCCTCAACTCTGTCTCTGTAGCCAGCTTCCCTGCTCTAATACCTGTGACACTCAGACACCCCTGATCCTTCTGTGACCCCGCAGGACCAGAGGCCATGCTGTCCCCGTGTGGTCTTCACCCCGGTTTAGCCTCTCGAGCGATGTCCCTCCGTGGAGCAGACTTTTAAAAGTCCTGTTCTTGTGCTCCATTGTTCCGCTGCTTGCCGGGAGCTGGCCCCTCCCCCCGCGGTCTATCTTCCCATCACTTTGGATTCACTTCTCCGCTGGTCCTACCTTTCAGAAAGTGGTCAATTTTCTGTTTCTAGAATTGTTGCTCTTCTCTTCGATCTCCTGTTGAATTTGTAGGTGTTTGGAAAGGTTTGATAAGCTATCTAGATGATCTCCTGCTACTTGATGTTGTTTCAGCCTGCTACTTCTCCACCATCTTGACTCCTCCTCTGCCCATCCGTGATTTAAACTATTTTTTTTTTAAGATTTTATTTATTTATTAGTTAGAGAGAGTGCGAGCGCGAGGACAGGCAGAGAGGCAGAAGCAGGCTCCCTGCCGAGCAAGGAGCCCGATGTGGGACTCGATCCCAGGACGCTGGGATCATGACCTGAGCTGAAGGCAGCTGCTTAACCAACTGAGCCACCCAGGCGTCCCCCCATCCGTGATTTAAAGAAAAAATTTTCATTTTTGATGGTTGCGTAATATATATATATGTATGTATATACATATATGTATGTATATATACCATATCTTCTTTGCCCCTTCATCTGTCAATGGACATCTGGACTCTTTCTGTAGTTTGGCTATTGTGTACATTGCTGCCATAAATATTGGGGTGCATGTGTCCCTTCAGATCACTACATTTTTATCTTTGGGGTAAATATCCAGTAGTGTAATTCCTGTGTCATAGGGTAGCTCTATTTTTAACTTTTTTTTAAGATTTTATTTATTTATTTGACAGAGAGATCACAAGTAGACAGAGAGGCAGGCAGAGAGAGAGGGGGAAGCAGGCTCCCTGCTGAGCAGAGAGCCCGATGTGGGGATCAATCCTAGGACCCTGAGATCATGACCTGAGCCGAAGGCAGAGGCTTAATCCACTGAGCCACCCAGGCGCCCCTATTTTCAACTTTTTGAGGAACCTCCATACTGTTTTCCAGAGTGGCTGCACTAGCTCACATTCCCACCAACAGTGTAGGCGGGTTCGCCTTTCTCCATATCCTCACCAACATCTGTCATTTCCTAAGTTGTTAGCTTTAGCCTGGTGTGAGGTGATATCTCATTGAGGTTTGGTTTTTAGTTCAGTGATGTTGAGTGATGAGCACTGTTTGATGTGTCTGTTGGCCATTTGAATGTCTTCTTTGCAGAAATGTCTGTTCATGTTTTCTGCCCATTTCTTGATTGAATTATTTGTTCTTTGGGTGTTGAGATGGAGTTCTTTATAGAATTTGGATACTAGCCCTTTATCTGATAGGTCATTTGCAAATATCTTTTTCCATTCTGTCAGTTATATTTTGGTTTTGTGAACTGTTTCCTTTGCTGTTCAAAAGTTATCCTGATGAAGTTCTAATAGTTCACTTTTGCCCTTGTTTTTCTTGCCCTTGGTGATGTGTCTAGGAAGAAGTTGCTGCAGCCAACATCAAAAGGTTGATGCCTATGTTCCCCTCAAGGATTTTGATGGATTTCTGTCTCACATTTAGGTCTTTCATCCATATTGAGTTTATTTTTGTGTATGGTGTAAGGAAATGGTCTGGTGTCATTCTTCTGCATGTGGCTGTCCAATTTTCCCAACATCATTTGTTGAAGATGTTGTCTTTTTTCCATGGGATATTTTTTCCTGCTTTGTCAAAGACTAGTTGACCATAGATTTGAGGGTCCATTTCTGAGTTCTCTATTCTGTTCCATTGATCAATGGAATATTATGTAGCTATCGATAAATTGAAATCTTTTAATTTGCAACAACACGGATGGAACTAGAGAGTATTATGCTAAGTGAGAGAGGTCAATCAGAGGAGCACAATTATCATATGATCTCACTGATATGTGGAATTTGAGAAACAAGGCAGAGGATCATAGGAGAAGAGACAAAAAAATGAAGCAAGATGACAACAGAGAGGGATACAAACCATAAGACACTCTTAATCTCAGGAAACAAACTGAGGGTTGTTGGAGCAGAAGGTGGTGGGGGAAATGGGGTGGCTGGGTAATGGACTTTGGGGAGGGTATGTGTTGTGGTAAGTGCTATATATTGTGTAAGACTGAAAAATCACAGACCTGATTCCCTGAAACAAATAATACATTATATGTTAATAACTTTAAAATTAAAAATAATTAACTAATTTAAAAAACAGTATTAGTCACAGCTTAAAAAGCTACTCCTGTAAACAAGAAAAAAAATAATGAAATCCTGCCATTTACAATGATGTTGATAAAACTAGAGTATATTATGTTAAGCAAAATAAGTCAGTCAGAGAAGGGCAAATACAATATGAGTTCACTTACATGTGGAATTTAAGAAACCAAACAGATGAACATAGGGGATGGGGATTAAAAGAGGGGGAGAGAGATTAGCAAACCATAAAAGACTCTTAACTACAGAAAGGAAACAGGGTTGAGGGAGGAAGTGGGGCAGCAGAGGGGCTAAGTGGGTGATGGGTATTAAGGAGGGCTCTTGTGATGAGCACTGCGTGTTATATGTAAGTGATGAATCACTAAATTCTATTCCTGAAACCGCTTTTACCATATATGCTAACTAATTAGAATTTTTTTTAAATCTTGAAATTTTAAAAATTAGTTAAGAGGGTAAATGTTACATATATTTTGTCACAAGAAAAATAACATAGTAATGTTAAAAAAATAAAAGAAAGTAAAAAAGAAAAAGTCTTTATAAACCAAAAATAAAAAAGAAACTTCCTTAATCTGATAAAGGGTATGTGCAAAACTATAGCAAAAACCATGTTTAATGGTGAAACAATGAAAATCTTTTCTCAGATCACAAATAAACGATATCTGTGATCTCCACTCACATTCAGCATTGTATTGCAGGAACTATGCAACAAAATAAGTCATAAAAATTAAATATATAAAAACTTGAAATAAGTGAAAATGGAATTATCTGAAGATTTCATAACACTAAAAATAAATTGGTACTATTAATAAATGGATTAATCAGTATCTCTGACTGTAAGAGCAACATTCAAAACTCAATTATATTTCTGTATAACCACAAAAAGTTTAGAAACTAAAATTTTTTAAAATAAAAAAATTTAAAAACCCTTTATAATAGTATCAAATAACACTAAATAACTAAGAATACATTTTAAAATTGTGCAAGATCAGAGCACCAGGGTAACTCAGTTGGTTAAGCAACTGACTCTTGATTTTGGCTCAGGTCATAATCTCAGGGTTCTGAGATCAAGCCCTGCATCAGGCTCTACACTCATCACAGAGTCTGCTTGTCCCTCTCCCTCTAGTTCTCTCCCCACTCTCACACACTCTAAAATAAATAAAAAACCTTTAAAAATTGTGCAAGGTCTATCTGCAATAAACTATATAAAATACTGAGGAAAAATAAAAATATAAATAAATGAACAGATATACATGTCTATAGATTGGAGGACTCCATTTGGTAAAAATGTTATAACAGTTATTCCTAATGCTGAACAGTAGATTCAGCACAATTGCAATACAAATTCCAGGAAGGTCCTTTACTATATGGAAATTAGCAACCTGATTCTAAAATTTAGGAGAAGGACAAAGAGAATTATACTATCAGATTATCAAGACTTATTAAAATAATTTGCAATTAATTGAATATCTATTGGCTATCCACATAAAAATGAATGGTTCTTTAATATTATCCTGCATCATACATATATAGTGATATCATATATTATATATATTGGTATATTGATATATGTATATCTATGTATGTATATATCAACATACAAATTGTGTATGAGTGGCCTCTAGAAAATAAAATATTCATGACATTGCATTCAGCAAGGATTTCTTAAATGGAACAAAAATGTACTAAACATGAAATAAAGATTGATGTATTAGATTACATTAAAATTATAATTACTGTTCATCAAAAAACAACATTGTGTAAAAAAATAAATTCAAAAGAGTAGGAAAAGATATTTGCAATACATATATTTTACAATGGACTAGTACTCAGAATATTAAGAGCTACAAATCAGTTAAGAAAGTTAGAGATAACTGCATAAACAAATGCACAAACGATTTCAACACACTTTCAAAAAGTTGTTTAGGACATTCAAATGGCAAACAGCATATGAAACCAAATCAAACTCATAAGGCATTAGGGAAATGCAAATGTAAGCTACTATAAGATATCAAAACATGCATATTATAATGGCTAAAATTTAAAAGAATAACAGTACTAAGTGCTGAAAACGATGGAGAGCCATAGGAACACTTGTAAAGTACTGAAGGACATGTAACTTGCTGTAAAAATTTTAGAAACTCCTTGGCAGTTTCTTTTTTTTTTAAGATTTTATTTATTTATTTGACAGACAGAGATCACAAGCAGGCAGAGAAGCAGGCAGAGAGAGAGGGGAAAGCAGGCTCTCCACTGAGCAGAGAGCCCAATGCCGGGCTCAATCCCAGGACCCTGGGATCATGACCTGAGCTGAAGGCAGAGGTCTTAACCCACTGAGCCACCCAGGTGCCCCTCTTTGACAATTTCTAATAAGTTGTGTATATATATATACATATATGTATGTGTATATATATGTATGTACATATACATGTATACATATATATGTATATGTACATACATACATATATGTATATATACACAAATATATATGTATGTATATAAATACATATATATGTATATAAATATACATGTATATACATCTGTTGTAATGATTTTCAAGTGTCTTTGCCCCAGGCATATATACGTATATACGTATGTGTATACATATGTATATGTATATACATATATACATAAATATATATATATGTATCCTATGACCCAGCAATCCCACTCCCAGTTATACAAACAAGAGAACTGAGTTGAAAACATGTATTCAGCAAAAAAAAAAAAATCCAAATTCCTATCAACAGTAAAATGGATATACAAAATGTGGTTTATTTATAGAGTGGAATACTACAGAGCACTGAAAATTAATGAACTATATAATTAATGCAATGACAGTAATGAATCTCAAAAACATTGTTAGGTCAAACAAGCCAGACACAAAGGAGTGCCTACTGTATTACTGCTTAAATAAAGTTCACTATCAGGTGAAATTTATTTGTAGTGTAAGATATCAGGCTTGCTGTTATCTTTGAGAAGGAGAACACAGATAGTGACAGAAAAGGCATGAAGGTTTGGGGTGTTATTTTTTTTATTTCCCAATACAGGTGGTGATTACATGGATTCGTATATTTGAAAAATATTCATTGAGCTGTAGACTTATGAATTTGGATTTTTATGTATGTTATACTTCAATTAAAAAGCTTACTTTAAACAAACAAACAACAACAAACCACAGAAACGAAGATCAGAATAAATTACAACACAGCATATTTTTGGCTGCGAAGATCTAATTAACTAAGATACCCGTGTTGGAGGGCACCTGGGTGGTACAATCAGTTAAGTGTCTACCTTCAGCTCAGGTCATGATCTCAGGGTCCTGGGATAAAGTCATGCATCAGGCTCCCTGCTTGGTGGGGAGTTTGTTTCTCCCTCTCCCTCTGTCCCTTCCCCCTGCTTGTGTTCTCTCTCTCTCTCTCTCTCTCAAATAAATAAAATCTTAAAAAAAAAAAAACAATGTTCCAAGCTTATTTATAATTCAATATAATCCTAATAAAAGTCCCAACACAATTTCCTTAAAATAAAGCTTTTCAAGTTTAAAGTTCATAGGAAAATGCTTACAACTAATTTTTAAAAGGTAATTTGACCTAATAAAGGAAACATACTATAAATCTAACAAAATAAAGTCTTGTGGTATTAGAATGCTTGCATGTTGATACCTGTATGTACCAAAACACTAGTAACAGATGTTGCTTTCTGGGAGAGGAATTGAGTGGTTGTTTAAGAATGAGAAGATTTACTTTTCACCCTATACGACTTTGTACCCTTTGGATTATGACTCTTATACATGAGTTACTTAAGGCAAATCTAAAAAATTTAAAGCTTGCCTTATGAGAAAGAACAGGAAGAAATGATGGCCAGAGATTTAATCAATACAGATATAAGATCTCTGAAATAGATTTTAAAACAATTATAAGAATACTAGCTGGACTTAGAAAAAGCATACAAGACACTAGAGAAGCCCTTACTTCAGAGATAAAAGAACTAAAATCTAGTCAAGCCAAAATTAAAATTACTATAACCAAGATGAAAATCTTAATGGATGCTGCTGGATGACAATGAGGATGGATGAAGCAGAGGAATGAATTAGTGATATAGAAAATAAGATTATTGAAAATAATGAAGCTGAAAAGAAAGGGAAAGAAAGTTATTGGATCCTGAAGATAGACTTAGGGAACTCAGCAACTCATTGAAGTAAAATAACATTCATATCATAGGAGTCGTAGAAGATGAAGAGAGAGAAAGGGGGGCAGAAGTTTTATTTGAGCAAATTATAGCTGAAAACTTCCCTAACCTGGGATGAAAACAGACCTTGAAATCCAAGGACAGAGAAATTCCATTACATTCAACAAAAGCTGGCCATGACTAAGAAATATCATAGTCAAATTCACAAAACAGACAAGGAAAGAATCCTAAATGCAGCAAGGGAAAAAAAAGTCCTTAACCTACAAGAAAGATCAGTTTCGCACACAAACTTGTCAGGGCAGGAGACAAAGGCATAATATATTCAACATGCTAAATGGGAAAAATATGCTAACAAGAATATGCAACAAGGCTGTCATTCAGAATATAAGGAAAGACAGAATTTCCCAGACAAAAATTAAAGGAGTCTGTGACCACTAAACTAGCGCTGCAAGAGATATTAAATGGGACTCTTTGAGTGTTGGGGGTGGGGGAGACCAAAACAACAAAAAATAGAAAGCAATGGAGAACATCAACAGAAACACCAACTTTACAAATAACACAATGGCATTATAATCATAACATTTAATAATCACTCTAAATATAAATGGACTAAATGCTCCAATCAAAGGATATAGGGTGTCAGAATGAAAAAAAAAAGACCCATCTATATGCTGCCTACAAGAGGCTCAATTTAGACCTAATTATACCTGCAGATTGAAAGGGAGAGGAATGGAGAACAATCTATCATGCTAATGGGCATCAAAAGACAGCAGGACTAGCCATACATATATCAAACAAACTAAATTTTAAACCAAAGACTGTAATAAGAGATGACGAAGGTCATAACATCATAATTAATGGATCTGTCCATCAAGATCTAACATTTGTAGTTATTTATGTCCCCAATTTGGGAGTACCCAAATATATAAAACAAGTAATAACAAACATAATGAAACTCATTGATAGCAATACAATAACAGTAGTGGATTTTAACACACTACCTACAGCAATGGACAAGTCTTCTATGCACAAGATCAAAAAGGAAACAATGGCTTTGAATGACACATTAGGCCAGATGGACTTAACAGATGTATTCAGAACATTACATCCTAAAGAAGCAGAATATGCATTCTTCTTGAGTGCACATGGAACATTCTCCAGAACAGATCACATACTAGATCATAAATAGGCCCTCAACAATTGCAAAAAGATTGAGATCATACCATGCATATTTTCTACAATGTTATGACATTTGAAGTCAACCACAAGAAAAATTTGGAAAGACTACAAATAAATGGAGGTTAAAGAACATCCTACTAAACAATGAATGGGTTAACCAGGAAATTAAACAGGAAATAAAAAAATACATGGAAGCAAATGAAAACTCAATAGTCTAAAACCTTTGGCATGCAGCAAGGGCAGTCCTAAGATGGAAGCATATTGAAATATAGGTCTACCTCAAGAAGAAAGAAAAGTCTTAAATACATAACCTAACCTTACATGTAAAGGAACTGGGAAAGGAACATCAAGTAAAGTCTAAAGCCAGAAGCAAAAGGGAAATAATAAAGATTAGATCAGAAATAAACAATATAGATATAAACAAACAAAAATACAGTAGAATGGATCAACAAAACTAAGAGCTGGTTCTTAGAAAGAATTAATAAAGCTGATAAACCCCTAGCCAGGATTTTCAAAAAGAGAAAGGACCCAAATAAATAAAATCACAAATGAAAGAGGAAAGATCACACCACAGAAATATAAACAATTATGAGAATATTATGAAAAAATTATATGCCAACACACTGGGCAATCTCCAAGAAATGGACAAATTCCTAGAACCATACAAGCTACGAAAACTGAAACAGGAAGATACAGAAAATGTGAACAGACCCAAAACCAGCAAAGAAACTAATTCAGTAATCAAAAATCTCCCAACAAATAAGAGTCCAGGGCCAGATGGCTTCCCAGGGGAATTCTACTAGACATTTAAAGAATTAATATCTACCCTTCTCAAACTGTTCCAAAAAATAGAAATAGAAAAAAAAAATAAAAAACCAACTTCCAAACTCCTTCAATGAGGCCAGCATTACTGTCATTCCAAAATCAAAGACCCCACTAAAAAGGCAAAATAGGCCAAGATCCCTGATGAGCACAGATGCAAAAATTCTCAACAAGATACCAGCAAATCTAACCCAACAATACATTAAAAGAAATATTCACCATGATCAAGTGGGATTTATTTCTGGGCTGCAAGGGTGGTTCAATATTCGCAATCAACCTCATACACCACATTAACAGAAGAAAGGATAAGAACCATATGATCCTCTCAATATATGCGGAAAAAGCATTTGACAAAGTAGCGCATCCATTCAGCCCTCAACAAAGTAGGGATAGAAGACCATGCCTCAACATCATAAAGGCCATATATGAAAGACACAGCTAATATCATTCTCAATGGGGAAAAACTGAGAGCTTTTCTCCTATGGTCAGGAACAAGAGGGGTGTCTTGTTATTTGTCTTGGATAACCATTGTTATTTAACATAGTATTGGAAACCTTAGCCTCAGCAATCAGACAACAAAAAGAAATAAAAGGCATCTAAATAGGCAAGGGAGAAGTCAATTTTTCACTATTTGCCGACAATATTGTACTCTATGTACAAAATCTGAAAAATTCCACCAAAAAATTGCTAGAACTAATAGATGAATTCAGCAAAGTTGCAGGATATAAAATCAATGTGCAGAAATCTGTTGCATTTCTATATACCAATACTGAAGGAGCAGAAAAATAAATCAAGGAGTCAATCCCATTTATAATTGCACCAAAAACCATAAGATTCCCAGGAATAAACCTAACCAAAGAGGTAAAAGATCTTTACTCTGAAAACTATAGAACACTTATAAAAGAAATTAAAAAGGACACAAAGAAATGGAAAAACATCCATGCTCATGGACTGGGAAAACAAAATTATTAAAATGTCTATACTACCAAAAGTAGTCTACACATTTAATGCAATACCTACCAAAATACCAACAGCATTTTTCACAGAGCTAGAATAAACCATCCTAAAATTTGTATAGAACCACAAAAGAACCTGAATAGCCAAAGCAATCATGAAAAAGAAAAGCAAAGCTGGAAGCATCATGATTCCAGATTTCAAGTTATATTACAAAGCTGTAGAGGTCAAGACAGTATGGCACTGGCCCAAAAGAGACACATACATTAATGGAACAGAACAGAACTCCCAGAAAAGTACCCATAACTATATGGTGAACATAGGGTCCCAGAAACAGATCCATATGTATGTATGAATTTAGTGTAGCATTAAGGAGCAATATATGATCAATAAGAAAATTATGGACTATTTAATAAATTGCACTGGACAAATGGTTACTTATTTTTAAAAATGTGAGACCCACATGAACAATGGATTATAGTGCTACTAGGTATAAATAACAAATACTAAATGTAGTCTTGAAGTAGGAAGATCTTCCAAAGTAAAACTTAAAACCCATAAGCCATAGAAGGAAAGACCAAGAGATTTAATTTTAAACTTCTCTGCAACAAAAAGCTAAAGTTAGCTAAAGATAAAGTTAGAAATAAGCAAAAGACTGGGATTTATAAATAAAATATTAATGTTCCTGCCATATAAGGGGTTAATATGAATCAGTAACTAAAAGATGAAACAAAATATAAAATTGAACAAAGGATATTTAAAAAGTTCACAAGAGAATATTATAAATGAATAATAAACAAAAATATGTCCAACCTCAATAAAAATTAGAGGTACATACACTAAAATAACCAGACATTTGCATTTAAAGTCTACGGAAATATGACTAATACATTAATCAAAAAGTTAGCTGTTGTAACTGCGGGGAGAAAATAAGATTGATGAGGATTGCAATAGGAACAAAATTTCTGTTGTATATCATTATTTTATTTTTGAGCTATTCATTTTCTCAAAGTCCCAGCATTCTTTCAAAACCAAATACTCTTCCATTGTTCCTTATCTCAGTGAATGGTACCATCATACATCCAACTACAAAGTCAGAGACCTAGAAATCATCTTTCACATTTCCCTCTCCAACATCTCCATACTATTCTATTTAAAGTTCTACAAATTTTACCTCCAAGCTCTTTTCAAAACATCATGTCTCTTCATGTGTTCTACTACAACCTGAGAGCAAGCTGTCATGTACTCATTCTTAACCACTGCTAAAACTTTATTCCCACGAGAAATATTTACTAGGCATCTGACACCTTGTATCTGATACAGTGCTAGCTGGTTTCCTGGAATCTACTTTCCTCCTAAACTATCCGACATACTGTAGTCAAGTTTAGCATTTCAAAATCTGAATTTGTCAGTAGCTCCTTCACCACTTTAAATACCTCAGTGGCTTCAAAGTACAGACATACCTCAGCAATATTGCAGGTATGGTTCCAGACCACTGCAATAAAGCAAATATAGCAATAAAGTGAGTCAAATAAATTTTTTGGTTTCTCGGTGCATATGAAAGTCATGTTTACATTACATTGTAGTCTATTAAGTGCACAACATTATGTCTAAAAAACAATGTACATACCTTAATTTTTAAAAAATACTTTATTGCTCTAAAATGCTCACCAATATCTAAGCTTTCAGTGAGTCATAATCAATGATCACAGATCACCATAACAAAGATAATAACAATGAAAAAGTTTGAAATGATGTGAGAATTACCAAAACATGACATAGAGACACATGAAGCAAACAAGTGTCTTCGGAAAAAATGGTGCCAGTAGACTTGCTGGATGCAATGTTACTGCAAACCTTCAATTAGTTAAAAATATCTGCAAAGCACAATCAAACAAAGCTCAATAAATTGAAGTATGTCTGTAGTCTTAAGGAAATTAATAATTATTAACCTATGGAAAAATTAACTTCATTATCAAATCCAAACTACTTTCATTAGGCTCAGGTCTACCATAATCTTAAAGCACATGGTCCTCCTTTCAGGTTCCATAATATACCATATTGCTTATTTTGTATAGGTACCATATCCCCATAAACTCAATAGCCTTTTGCTTAGTAAACTCTAAAGGGAAAAAAAAGCACTCAGAACAAATAGAAAGCATTCTGTGTTAATTAGTATTTATAATCAAATACACTAGTAACTGCATGACATAGAACTGAGTGTTCTGATTAAAGGCAAATATTATTAGACTGAATGCACAAAAACTATGTTACAAGACATAGCATCTAAAATATAAGGATGCAGAAAGGCTGAAAATAAAAGGTTGGAAAGAGATACACAAAACATTAATTTTAAAAAGGCTAATTTGTTTCCACATGTAAGTAAAATAATATGGTATTTCTTTTTCTCTGTCTGACTTGTTTCACTTAGTGTATATAATAACTTTTATATCCAAAAAAAAGGTCCATCTGTACTGTCACAAATGGCAAGATCTCATTCTTTTTATGGCTGAGTAATATTCCACTGTGCATACATATCACATCTTCTTTAACTACTTATCTATCACTGGACATTTGGGTTGCTTCCATATCTTGGCTATTGTAAATAATGCCACAATAAACATAAGGGTACATATATCTTTTCAAGATGCTTTTTTTTTTAGTTAGTGTTTTTATTTTCTTTGGGTAAATACCCAGTAGTAGAATTACTAGATCATATGGTGATTCTGTTAATATTTTGAGGAACCTCCATCCTGTTTTCCACAATATGTACCAATTTACATTCATAAGCAAACAAACAAAAAAACAGATTCTTAAATACAGAGAAACAAGTGGTGATTACCAAGGGAGTGGTAGGTGTAGGGATAGGTGAAATAGATAAATGTGGACTAAGAGGTACAAATTTCCAATTATGGAATAAATAAGTTGCAGGTTTGAAAGGTACAGCATAGGGAATATAGTCAATAATATTATAATAATGTTATACGGTAACAGATGGTGACTACACTTATCATCATGAGCACTAAGTAATGTATATACTTGTTAAATCAATATGTTGTACACCTGAAAATAATATAACATTATATGTTAATTATACTTCAATTTATAAAAAAGAAAGTTGGCTTGGGTAAATTAATATCAGACAAAGTAGACATTAAGACAAAAATTGTTACTAGCAATAAAAAGAGATGCTTCAGAATGATAAAATATCCCATTTATCAGAAAGATATAACAATTCTAAATTTGTATGTACCTCATATTGCCTCAAAAGATATGAGTAAGATATGAGATGAAAAAAAAAAAAAAAACTAGAGAAAACCACAATAAGAAATACAGTATCACAGTGGAAGATTTTAATACATCTTTCTCAGTAACTAGTCAAACAAGGAGAAAATAACATCAGTAAGGATATACAGCACCTGAGTAACATTAACAAATTGGAACTAATTGATATATATGGAACTCTATACTCAACAACTAAAGAATACATATTCTTTTCATAAACACATGGAACATTTACATACACTGAACATATTTTAGGACAAAGGACAGCAAGCTCTTTCTATAAAGAGCCAGACACTAAATACTTTAGGCTTTGTGAGCCTCATGATATTGTTGCCATATTTTTTTTTCTTTTTTTTAATCACCCCTAAAAAAAAAAAAAAAAAAAAAAAAAAAACATTTTTAGATTGAGGGACATACAAAAGCAGTCCATAAGCCAAATTTGACTTTGGGCCACAATTTGCCGACCTCTGTTATAAGCAACTCTCAACAAATTTTAAATTGAAATTCTACAGAGTATACCCTGAACAGAATGAAATTAAGCAATAAACAGTCAAATGACAATTAGAAAATCTGCATCATTTCCAAATTAAAAAATATACTTCTAAATAACCCTAGGTCTAGGGAAAAAATCACATTGAAAATTAGACCATATTTTATACTGAATAATATTGAAAATAGTACTTATGAAAACTTATGGGCTATAGCAAAAGTCATGCACAGAGGGACATTTGTGACCTTAAAAACATATATTAACAGAGGAGAAATGTTGAAACCAATAAGGTAAGCATCATCTCATTAAGCTAAAATAAGAAAAGCAAATTAAACACAAAGGAAGTAGAAGGAATTAATTAAGACCAGAAATAAATGAAAGAAAAAAATAAATATATAATCAAGAAGATCAACAAAAGCAAAAGTCGTTTGAACATAACAAAACTGATAAAACTTTAGAAGGACCAATGAATAAAAAAAGAGAAAAAGCACAAATAAAATGTGGAACATAAGGGAGATATAAATACAGGTCCTACATGTAGATATTAAAAAATATCATAAGATAGGGACACCTGGCTGGCTCAGTTGGTGAAACATGTGACTCTTAACCTCAGAGTCATGAGTTTGAACCCTACTTTGAGTGTAGGGTTTACTGAAAAAAATGACAAATAAAATATTTTTTAAATTTATAAGATACTATGAAATAGTTTATGGTTTTGATTTGAAAATATGTTTAAATGTACAAATTCCTAGCAATATGCAACTTACCAAAACTGACTCAAGTCAAAACAGGAAATCAGAACAGTACTACAATATTAAAGAAATTGAGGGACGCCTGGGTGGCTCAGTGGGTTAAAGCCTCTGCCTTCGGCTCAGGTCATGATCCCGGGGTCCTGGGATTGAGCCCCACATCGGGCTCTCTGCTCAGCGGGGAGCCTGCTTCCTCCTCTCTCTCTGCCTGCCTCTCTGCCTACTTGTGATCTCTGTCTGTCAAATAAATAAATAAAATCTTTAAAAAAAAAAGAAATTGAACCTGTAACTTAAAACCCTTTTAAGGACATCACCAAGATGGCAAAGTAGGGGGCCACAGGCTTCATCTCCCCCAAAAGATCATAGATAGGCATTCATGAACAAAAATGGCTCTGGGAAAGCTCAAGAGTCTACTTAAGAAACTAGCAACAAAGTAGGACAAAAAACCTGAGAAGAACTGCACACGAAGGGAAAGATAAACAGTTTCTTTTGACTGGCATTATCCTGTCCTCCAGGCTGGCACTGCTCAGTGCTGGCACAGCTAGAAAACACACTCTGGGAAAGGAAGATGGGGGTGAGTGACATCTTCTCCAGCCTTTCAAAGTACCACACAAAGGACCTGTTTTGAAATGAATAGTGTTGATTTGCTGTTTTGATTTCACCCCACCCAGACTGGCAAAGCTGAGACATATATATATATATGCTGGCCATTGCTCTCTTCAGTGGGGAAAGTTACTGGTAGTTCCTGCTCTTCTTTCCAGGAACAAGGAAGAAGAGCAGGAACTACCAGATCAGCCACAACCTGCTGTGCAGAGGGCCCCAGTAACTTGCCCCACTGAAGAGAGCAATGGCCAGCATAGCTATCATAAACTCCCTGTAGATTTCACTAGTTATTGTCCTACATGTAATAGAGTTCACAAGTGACAAATACCTGAGTCCTTCCCTGTTCACTACCCCACAGTCTCTGCCAGAGCTCAGGAGCCACACCAGCAGCCAGCCCAAGCCTCAACATCACTGACCATTCGGGAAATGCGAATCAACACTATTCATTTCACAACATGAAATATCACCTCACACCTGTCAAAATGGCTAAAATCAACAACACAGGAAACAAGAGGTGTTGGTGAGAATGTGGAGAAAGTTACTATCATGAGCTCTTCGCTCCCTCCATATCTTTCCATCATCTAATTCTTCTTCCATATCTACTTTTGACTTTCTTGAAAGCCAACCCATTCTTTGCTCCCCAAAGTAGTTTTGAAAAATGCAATTTTGATCCTGTCATTTTATGTTTAAAGCCCCTTAATTACTTATATATGACGTCAGAATAAGGTCTACACTTAATATGTCCCACAAGACACCACATGATACCACCTGAATAATACTGTCTCTATGTTCTCATCCCTCTGCCTACACTCCAACCATACTAGCCTTCTCTTGTCTCCTAAAATGGAACGTGACTTTTCTAACAATCAAAACCTTACAAACCTATTTCCTCTCCCTGAAATATTTTCTTCTCCATCTCCTACCTCCCATCCCCATTACTACTGAAATGACTAACGGTTGTAGACCTTTATGTTCTAAGCTTGAGCATCACTTCATTAATGACACTTTGCCTTTCATATCCCCAACTAAGCTAGATATGTATTTTAATTGCTTTATAAGACTCTTTACTCCACAGCATTTAGATTACCTTCAAATTACTTATTCAAAGTATTCCTTCCCTTTTAGATTGTGAGCTCCAACAGAGCATTGGGTCTGTCTGATTCACTATCACATCCTCAACACTTAGCACAGTGAACTGATATATTTAACATAATAAATAAATATTAAAATAAAAAGAAAAAGCTCTTTTGTCTCTCACCAAGACAAACCAAACACTCAAGAAAGGAGTTCATAAAGTAGAACCTGAAGACATCTGAGAAGTTCTGCAGAGACTAATGATACAGAAATTCTAATAAGTGAACACTGACCTTGTCAATTTGGGCCACAATATTCACAGGTAAATTCTGCTTGGGGCTACAGCACACCAAAACATCTGGAAAGCTGTCACCCATCCATATGCATTGCTTACATGACTCTAAACATCTTTATATGAGTATACAGGTTATAGCACAAATTATTTTTTTACTTGCCTCTGGGAGGAACTTGGCAAAGCAACAAAACCATTTATAGACAGAGACTCACAGACCCACCAATTAGAGACAGTAATTCAAGAACTAAATCACCAAAGGAAGAAAGACACTATGTGTAATTTACACAATCACCTCAGGCTGCTGGCCTGATTTACAGCTAGCTCTATTCTAAGAGTGCATTGACTCATAGTCCCTTCCAACTCAGCATCAAGATTCCAAAACATTCACCCTGCAGACAGTGATTCAGAGCCCTGGCACTCTGTTATGCTGCTGTATCCTGCCTCTCATCCAAAGACCTACTCTCAGTAGTAGTCCCTGGGGCTGCAGGCAGACAGATGAAGCTGTATACTAAAGAGTAACTGCAGATTTGTAGTTTGTCTCCAGGCTGCAGAAGCTAAAACAGGAATGCGCAATGTACATTTTCAGGCAACTTACCTTTATCTAAAAATGGGAAATCTACAGACCAGACACAAAAATAGAGAAAGGTTATGTTCATATATACCAATTTTAGCCTTCAGACCACATGGAGCATATAACTGAGATCATTATTGTAACACAGATACTACCCTGGGTCCCCAAATGCTTCCGGAGACTGTGTCTTTTAAAGATTGCTAAACAGGCCCTCAAAAAGCAGGAGGAAATTGCTCCTGGAGTAAAGATGATAATGAATTCTAAGACTATCTACTTATTTCTGACTGGTTGTTAATGCTGCTGGAACACCGCTTGGAACAATGAGATACTTCTCACAAACATTTGGCAAGCATACACCCACTCCCCAAGAGCAAGAGAGTTTCTTTATCAAACTAATCCCAGCTAAAAACTGAGAAGGATGGATTGAAAGAAAGCAAGGAATGGGGGAAAGCAATACAGACCACTGAAAATATAGAATGCTCTTATTGAGTCACCAATGTGGAAGTAGAATAAAGAAAACAAAAGGCTGATTAAGGGATTCAGGCACAAAATGTAGCCAAGCCCTTGAGTCTATGAGAGAAAGCAGAAGCTTGAAGGTTAAAGGAGAAGAAAGAATGGAATTAAAACAGAGGGAAGAAGAGTAACAGTATATATGGGTGAATGAGACAGGTCAGAAAAACTAATAGGAAATAAATTTAATCAAAGAAACACAATCAGAAGAACAAGTTCAGCCATGTCAGTCTTCTTAGTGTTTGCTAAATATTCAATTTACTATCCCTATCAATCTACTTCTAATATATCTCTCAAAACCATCTTCCTTCTCCCTCCTACCCTTCCTCCTTCCCCCTCTCTCCATATACCACCCTATTAAAGTGGTATTGGCCTCCTTATATTCACTGTGACTACTTTTAAACTGCCTTAATTCATTCTTCAACAGCAACCTGAGGGACCTATTAAAATGCAGATCAAATTATTTTACTCCTTTGCTTAAAATTATTCAAAGCCTCCCTACTGCATTGGTGGGGCTATGAACACTTGAATTTGGCCTATAAGGTCCTTTAATAATTAGCAAAATCCTACCTCTCCTGTCTGAACTCCTACGACCTGGCTGCTCACTGTCAATGCCCTATTAGCCTCCTCTCACTATCTTTAATGCATTAGCACCATGCCTTCCCACCTTACAGATGACCTAAGAAAAACCTCCACTGGGCAATTTATCCTTCTGGGACCAAAGAAAACCATTGTCTGCTATCCAAATGTTAGTTGCTACCTCACCCATTTCCTCAATTTCTGTTTCAAGTTCCAACATCAACCTAGTGACCATGACTTTGTTTTATATACTACTATTGTCTCGTCCTCCTGTCACAAGACCCTCCTGCTTAGGTAGCCATTGCTGCCCACTTGACCTACAAGAATTCCTCTGCTATCAGTCTGTAGCCCTAGTTGTAGCCAAGTTGAAATTTCTTGCCTTTATTGTCAATAACACCTGCTGTTTGGCCCAGCCTGTGTAGACACATGCCTCCATTTCTTCACAATCTAGAGTGATACTTAGATATATAAATGTTAGAATCCGTGATTACAGATTAAGCATGGAAAACTAATCAAGGAGAACTCTTTATAACTAAGACCTCAAATGACAAGTAGTCATTATTTGAAAAGAAAATTATTATCCATCTAGAAATCCCAAGGTATCATTATGTCAAGCTAGCATTGTAGGTTCCTATAGGAAAAACCTCCTTCTCAGCTCCAAACATAAAATACTTCATAGTAACGATAACTAAATCATAAAACATACCTTAAAAATAAAACACAACCACAACTGCTTAAAAAAGAACAGAAAAAAAGAAAAATATGTCAATGGAGCAGAAACAAACAAAAAATAAACCTAGCAACAGAGACACCGAGTCACTCACCTATTAGGAAATACCCAGAAGCAGTCAGGAGTTCGAATTATGTGGGAATTGTGGCATGGTAGCTAAGTTAGTTTGCTGAAGAAAATCAGAAAGGGAAACAAGATTCCCTGCCTGGGCATTATGACTTTAAAAAGCCTATGATATGTACGCATAGCTGAGATTGGAAACTGAGGTGCTACCAAAGTGATAGGAAGTATTAGAGAGCTATACAACTGAGACTTACATCATACCATCTACTGGCTCAAAAACTGGACCTTTTGTATCCCCACGGAACAAAAGTCCCAAACTGACAATATAAGAACTTGTTCTGAACTGGGGAGCTGACCAAATAAAACAATCCAGACAGACCTAAAAGGGATGAGTATAGCAGATAGAATAACTGAATTTTCTCATTTATGGTAAGCTTGCAGCAAGCTAAAATTCCAAGCTTACAGAAAAAATCTTGAAAAATAATAAATTCAAGAAATGTGAGGTTAATGTCCTAGGGAAATACAGTAACTTGAAAAAGACTTTAAAACAAATGTTTGATGGTGCCTGGGTGGCTCAGTGGGTTAAGCCTCTGCCTTCGGCTCAGGTCATGATCTCAGGGTCCTGGGATCAAGTGCCGCATCGGGCTCTCTGCTCGGCGGGGAGCCTGCTTCCTCCTCTCTTTCTCTCTGCCTACTTGTGATCTCTCTCTGTCAAATAAATAAAATTTAAAAAAACAAATGTTTGATATTCTCAAAACACTACAGGAATAAGCTTATGAAGAGCAAGAACAAGGGATTATAAAAAAAAAGACATGCAAATCAGAAAATGTGTATATTTTTAAAATCCTATAAGACTATAGACTCTGAAATAAAAGCTCAAAAGACAGCATAAACCCTGAACTGGATATGGCTAAAGAAATAGTTAATTTTAAGATGTTTTTAAAAACTGGACTCAGAATGAATCACTGAGAGAGAAAGGCAAAGAAATTGATCAAATGAAAAAGAGGCTAAGAGACTTGGAGACTAGACTTAAAAGCTCCAACAAAGCCTAATAGTGGTTCCAGAGGTAGAAAATAATGAGTATAGAAAAGCAAAAATGGTGTGTGTGTGTGTGTGTGTGTGTGTGTGTGTGTGTGTGTGTAATTTTATAGTAATTTAAACTAGCATAATAGTGCTGGCAAAAGAAAGATACTTGTACACATACAAAACAGAGTTTACCACCTACAGACTTTCAAAAGAGAAAATAATTATGAGAAATATAGAAGAAATTATAAACTACAAGATTTTTTAAAACTTCAGAGTCCTTCCCAGTTAAAGATAGTCAATTGTACATAAGCATTTGTTTCTGCCTTGTACTGAAACCTCACTCAGGTGGCAGTAAAAGAATTTGATTATAACCAACAAAGAGAAAGGGAGGCATAACAAAAAAAATTTACAAGAATTCTTCAACCCTATTTATCACTCCGATTATAAGTGTATCTTACCTTACCTTTGAAGGAGATACTTAGAATATTAATTCTGTTGAATCTTTTAATCCAAAAACAAGGACCTACAAACATTGACATCACAGCTGTCAACAAAACAACCTCAGCATATAATATACCTACCTAATCACTCAACATTTCCAATCAGCTTTTAATGTTTCACTCTTCAAAAGGAACAACCAACCAAGAAACAGAAGACCCACAAAGGTAGGTAGTCTCTAGATGCTGGAAAAGGCAGGAAATATTCCTCCAGAGTCTCAAGAAAGGAACACAGTTTTGCCAACACCTTGATTTTAGCCATGGGAAACCTCCAGAACTATAAGAAGATAAATTTGTGTTGTTCTAAAGCCACTAGATTTGTGGTAATTTGTTACAGTGACAACAGAAAATGAATACAATATATTACCTGGTTCAGCTATGAATGGCATTAACACAGTCACAACACAAAATTAAATCAATATCATGCTGCAATTAAACAAAGTATAAAGATTGTCCAAGTAGGGGGTTTTAAAAGCATCAAAATCTTTATCTTCCAAAATGGGATATTAATAAATAGTGCCCAAACATTTAAAATTAAGAAGGATCAATATAAACATGTCATTTAAGGATAGGTTGTAAATACCTAAAAATTATCTGAGAGGGTCGAATTTGGTTGTTTCTGGGAAGAAGGCAGGGAACTACTGTTCTTTTTTTTTTTCTTTTTTGATAAAAGTGTTGGGACTGGGCATGTTTCCTTATTGGTTTTGGTGGGGTTTTTTTAGTATATTTGAGACAAAATGTTACCTTAGTTTCAGGTGTACAACTTAATGATTTGACCAATTTATACATTATGCTATGTTCACCAAAAGTGTAGCTACCATCTGCCACATAGTACCATTATTACATTATCATTGACTATATTCTTTATGCTGTGCCTTATATTCCTGTGATTTATTCATTCCCTAACTAGAAACCTGTATCTATCTCCCCTTCTCTCATTTTACACATTTTTACCCCCTAACCCCCTTACCCTCTGTGGTAAGGTAAATTTTCTTCTATATACTTATACTTTTGATTCTGCTTTTTCTTTGTTTTTTTCTAGGTTCCATTTATGAGTGGGCCCACATTGTATTTGTCCTTCTCCATCTGACTTATTTCACTAAGCAAAACACACTCTAGCTCTGTCCATGTTGTCTCACATGACACAATCCCATCCTTTGTTATGGCTTCATGATATTTCATTGTGTGTCTGTGTCTCTGTGTGTATACATACACACATTTCCTTATCAATTCATCTATTGATGGACACATGGGTTGTATCCATATCTTTGTTATTATAAATAATATTACAATAAACATAAGGGTGTGTTTATTTTTTCAAATTAGTGTTTCATTTTCTTTGGGTAAATACCCAGTACTAAAAGTACTGGATCGTATGGTATTTCTATTTTCAATTTTTTGAGGAACCTCTATGCTGTTTTCCACAGTGGCTGTACCAACTGACATTCCCACCAACAGTACACAAGTATTCCTTTTGCTCCTCATCCTCACCAACACTTGTTATTTCTTGTCTTTGATTTTAGTCATTCTGACAGGTATGAGGGGATATCTCATTGTGGTTTTGATTTGCACTTTTTCATGTGTCTCTTGGTCATCTAGAGGTCTTCTTTGGAAAAATGTCTATTCACATCTTCTGCCCATTTTTTAAAATCAGATTGTTTGTATTTTTGGTGTTGAGTTGCATGAGATCTTTTTATACTTTAGATATTAGCCCCTTATCAGATATATCATTTGCAAATATCTTCTCCCATTCAGTAGGCTGTCTTTTTGTTTTGCTGATGGTTTTCTTCACTGTGAAAACACTTTTTATTTTGTTGTACTCTCGATAGCTTATTTTTACTTTTGTTTCCCTTGCCTGAGGAGACAAATCTAGAAAAATGTTGTTAAGACTTATGTCAGAGATATTACTGCCTGTGTTGTCTCCTGGGATTTTTATGACTTCGAGTCTCACTTTTAGGTCTTTAATCCATTTGAGCTTATTTTTGTACATGATGTTGGAAAGTGGTCCTGTTTTATTCTTTTGCATGTAGCTGTCCAGTCTTGCCAGCACGTTGATTGAAAAGACTGTCTTTTCCCTATTGCATATTTCTGCTTCCTTTGTCATAGATTAATTGACCATATAATTGTGGGTTCATTTCTGGGCTCTCTATTCTCTTCTATTGATCTACATGTCTATTTTGGTGCCCTAATGTTCTTTTTAACAAACCTTGGAGAAATATTTGACATTAAACTCAATCCCCATATAATTTTGATAAAGGTCAAAACAAATTTTAAAAATGATACGAGATTATGAATAGCTTTAGGCCATTACATTCAAAAACAAAATAAATGGATAAATTCCTATGAAAATAATAGAAGAAATAATAAACTGGAAGAGATAGAAAACTGAACCACAAGGTTAACATTAAATCCTTCTCCATATACCCTGTAGTAAAAAGGGAATGGGATCACACAAGAATCAAGTCAGTGTTATTAAACTATCATGAAAGTTAATCTTGCCTTCTGCAAACTGTTCCAGAAACTGAAAAAAGATGAAGAGCTATATAACCCATTTTGTGAGCTTAATATAATGTTGATTTCAAAATTGAAGAGAAATAATAAAATCAGCTTATGAACACAGATACATTTTTAAAGGGAAAACAAATAAATACAGCCACATATAGTACACGGTCACGTAGATTTATCCAACAAATGAAAGGACAGTTCAATATTAAATAATCAATGCAATTCACAATTCTAAAAAAAAGAAGGGTCCAGAAGTGGTTGAATTACCTACAGTAATTTAAAAGTATGTATGTTAACATTATATTAAAAGAAACATATTAAAATCTCCATAAATGAGAGCACCTGGGTGGCTCAGTCAGTCAGCATCTGCCTTTGGCTCAGGTCATGATCCCAGGGTCCTGGAATCTAGCCCTGCATTGGACTGCCTGCTCATAGGAAGACTGCTTCTCCATCTCCAACTCCCCCTGCTTGTGTTCCCTCTCTCACTGTCTCTCTCTCTGTCAAATAAATAAATAAAATCTTTTTTAAAAAAAAAAAGAAAAGTTCCATAAATGAAGAAAAAAGCATACAATGAAAGTCTCCTCTTATTCATGATAAAAATATTAGCATACTAGAGATAGAAGGAAACTTCCTTTATTTGGTGAACACTATATACAAATATCTATACCAAAGGCTGTACTTAATGAAGACTTTTTAAGCAATCTCACTCAAATCAGGAACAAAACTAGAACTGCTGAATCCCTATCACTAAGCAATATATTTTTTTCTATTCTTAACCTAAATAATTAAAAAGAAATAATACATCAATGTAAGAATTTCAAAAAGAAGAAAACACTGTTAATATATGCAGGAGATATGAAAAGCCATAGAAAATTTTAAAAATAATAAATAATATAAGCATGAATAAGAATCTTCAAAATTGCTATATAGAAGACCAACTTACAGACATCAGTTAAAAATGTAATAGAAAGAGGCACCTGGGTGGCTCAGTGGGTTAAAGCCTCTGCTTTTGGCTCAGGTCATGATCCCAGGGTCCTGGGATTGAGCCCCATATCAGGCTCTTTGCTCAGCAGGGAGCCTGCTTCCCTTCCTCTCTCTGCCTGCCTCTCTGCCTACTTGTGATCTCTGTCTGTCAAATAAGTAAATAAAATCTTTTTTAAAAATGTAATAGAAAAAGGATCCTAACTGAAATGGACATGAAAATAAAAGGCACTTATCAAAGTTCACCAGATGCAGCTAAATAAGTACATATCAAACTATTTACAGCATTAAATGCTTCTATTAGACAAGAAAAAATTCAAATCAATGACCTAAGATTCTACCTAAGAAATCTAAGATTTAAAAAATATCTAAGAACTAATCAAGATCTAATAAACCTGAAAATGTAGAAATGAACCCATGCTGACATGATCAATTAAACTATGACAAAGGAGACAAGAATATATAATGGGAAGAAGACAGTCTCTCTAGTAGATGGTGCTAGCAAAACTGGACAGCTACATGCAAAAGAATAAAACAGGACCACTTTCTAACATCATATACAAAAATAAGCGCAAATGGATTAAGGACCTAAAAGTGAGACCTGAAACCATAAAATTCATAGAAAAATACATAGGCAGGAATTACTTTAACATCAACCTTAGCAACATTTTTCTAGATTTGTCTCCTCGGGCAAGGGAAACAAAAGCAAAAATAAACCATTGGAACTATACCAAAATAAAAATCTTTTACACAGTGAAGAAAACCATCAGCAAAACAAAAAGACAACCTACTGAATGAGAGAATATATTTGCAAATAATATGTCTGGTAAGGAGTTAATAGCCAAAATATACAAAGAATTTATGCAACTCAACACAAAAAAAGAAAAAAAAAAACGATTTTAAAAATAGCAGAGAACCTAAATAGATATTTTTCCAAAGAAGACCTCTAGATGGCCAAGAGACACATGAAAAGGAGCTCAACATCCCTAGTCATCAGGGAAATGCAAATCAAAACCACAATGAGATATCTCCTTATACTTCTCATAATGGCTAAAGTAAAAAAAAAAAAAGACAAAATATAACAATTACTGGAGAAGATGCAGAGAGAGAGGAACCCTTATGCACTGTTTGTAGGAATGTAAATTGATATAGCCACTGTGGAAAACAATATGGAGTTTCCTCAAAAAATTAAAAATGGAAATACCACATGATCCAATACTTTCATTAGTGTATACTTACCCTCAAAAAACAAACATAATCATTTGAAAAGATAAATGCATAACATGTTTATTGCAGCATTATTTACAATAGCCAAGATATGGATGCAACCCAAGTGTCCATCAATAGATGAATAAATAAAAAAAGATAACAGTATATATATATGTATACATATATATAGTATTTATATATATTCCATCATATATGTATATATATTGTATATATATAGTATATATATATGGTTGAGTAATGAAACTATGCCATTTGTGACAACATAGATAGATCTAGAGGGTAATATGTTAAGTAAGTCAGACTGAGAAAGACAAATACCATATGATTTTATTTATATGTAGAATCTAAAAAGCAAAACAAATGAACAAAGAAACAAACAGACAATAGCAACAAACAAACTCTTAAATACAGAGAACAAATTGATGGTTGCCAGAGGGGAGGTAGATTAGAGCAGGGTTGGGGGGAGGGTAGGTGAAATAGATAAAGGGGATTTAAAGAAGAAGAAACTTGAAAATGAAGAGCAAATCAAATCCAAAGGAAGTAGAAGAAAGGAAACAATAAAGATAGAAGAATTCAATGAAAGAGAAATTAAGAAAACAATTTTAAAAATCACTGAAATGAAAAGCTGGTATCTTGAAAAGATCAATAAAATTAGTAAACTTCTACACAAACTGATATAGAGAAAAAGAAGGAATATAAAAATTATAATTATTAGTTATGAAAACAAGTATGTCACTACAGATACTACAAACATTACAAGGATAACATGTGAACATTAATGAACAAATTTATGGAGATAATGTAGATGAGATGAAGAAACTTGTTGAAAGACATAAATTGCCAACTCTCAAGAAGAGATAGATAATCTGAATAGACCTTTATGTATTAAATCAATTAAATTAATAGTTTAAAATCTTGATCATAAAGAAAATTCCAAACAAAAAAACTCCAAAAAGCCCAGATGGCTTCAGTAGTGATTTCTACCAAATGCTTAAGTCCAATTCTACACACTCTTCCAGAAAATAGAAGAGAAAGAAACACCACCCAAATAATTTCTTTAAGATTTTATTTATTTATTTATTTGACAGAGATCACAAGCAGCAGAGAGGCAGGCAGAGAGAGAGGGGGAAGACTCCCCAACTGAGCAGAGAGCCTGATGCGGGGCTCGATCCCAGGACCCTGAGACCATGACCCGAGCTGAAGGCAGAGGTTTAACCCACTGAGCCACCCAGATGCCCCACCACCCAACTAATTTTATGAGACCAGAATAACTACCATACCCAAATAAATTTAAGAAAAGAAAATTAAATGTCAATATTCCTGAAGATTATAAAAATAAAAACTTTAACAAAATATTAGCAACTGGAATCCAGAAATACATAACAAGGACAATACATTATAACAAGTAGAGTTTTATCTCGAGACTGCAAAGGTGGTACAACACTGGAAAAGTAACCACTGTGATTCAACACATCAACAGACTTTTTGAAAAGATAATTTCAATAGATACAAAAAAAATTTTGAAAAAGTCCAACACACACTCATGATAAAATCCCTCAAAAAACTTTGGATAGAAGGCAACTCCCTCAAACTTAAAAATGGCATGTAAAAAAAAAAATCTAATGCTGATTTCATACTGAGTGGTGAAAGAATACTTTACCCAATAAGATCAGGAGCAAGGCAAGGAGACCTACTCTAACCACTTCTATTCAACATTGTATTACATGCTCTATTCATTTCAAATACAATGAAAACAAAACAAGACAAGGAGAAGTACACAAATTAGAAAAGAGGAAATAAAAATGTATTTTTTGGGTTTTTAAAATTTAATTTCTTTTCAGTGTAACAGAATTCATTGTTTATGCACCACACCCAGTGCTCCATGCAATATGTGCCCTCCATAAAACCCACCACCTGGCTCCCGAACTTCCCACCCCCCGCCCCTTCAAAACCCTCAGATTGTTTTTCAGAGTCCATAGTCTCTCGTGGTTCATCTCCCCTTCCAATTTTAGACAACATTATCATCTACATAGAAGAGCCAAACAATATAAAAAAAAAGCTACTAGAATTAGTGAGTTTTGTAAAGTCATAGTATACAAAGTCAATATAAAAACTAATTATGATCCCAAGGTCCTGGGATCGAGTCAAGAATTGGTTTCCTTTTTCAGTGGGGAGCCTGCTTCTCACTCTGCCTGTTGTTCCCCCTGCTTGTGCACATTCTCTTTCTCTCTCTCCCTCTCTCTCTCTGACAAATAAATAAAAATATTTTTAAAATAATAATTCTATAGCAGAGTTTCACAACCTCAAAGCTATTAACATTTTGATCTGGATAATACTTTGTTGGTGGTGTCTGCCTGGCTTCCACCCACTAGAGGCCAGTAGCACTCACATCTAGTAGTGACAATCAAAAATGTCTCCAGACATTGCCAAGGGTTCCCTCCCCACGGGGAGGGGCATTGCCCCAGTTGAGAATCACTGACCTACAGTAATTGTTACAGTGTGCTAATGTTGCAAGGTTATACACATAAATTACACAGACAGAAGAGAGTCTAGAAGTAGACTCACATATATATGGTCAATTGATTTTGGACAAGGTGCAAAGGTAATTCAATGAGAAAGGGATAGTCTTGTCAACAAATAATGCTGGAAAAATTGGGCATCCATATGAAAAAATATATATAGGCCTGGAACTACCTTGCCCCAGAGAAAAAAAGTCATCTAGACATGCATCAAAGATGTAAATCAAGGAACTGAAACTAAAATTCTAGAAGAAAACAAATGAGATCATTTTGAACTTAGTTAAGGCAAAGACTTCCCAGAATAGAAAAGGTAAAAGTCATACTATAAACTCCACAGAGAAAATGAAAAGGGAAATCACAGAATGGGAGAAAATGTTTTTCAAAATACCTATGTTTTAAAGGACTGTAATATGCATTTATCTTATAACTTAATAACAGAAATACAAATATCTCAATTTTAAAATGGGAAAACAATTTGAATGGACATTTCTCTAAAGAAGATGTACAGATGGCCAGTAAGCACATGAAAAGATGTTCAAAATCATTAGTCATAGGGATATGTAAATTAGACTACAATGAGCTAAAACTACACACTCACTAGAATGGCTAAAATAAAGACAGACAAGGCAAGATACAAAGTTAATATACAAAAGTCAATTACTTCCCTATATACCAACAATAAACAACTGAAATTTGGAAATTAAAAACACAACACTACTGGAAGCTTGTGAAGATGGCAGAGTATAAGGACCCTGAGCTCACCCTATCCCACATTTACAAGTAGATATCATCCACATCCAAGTCAATAAACTGGAGAGTGATCCCAAGCCTGGCAGATCAAACTCCACAACTAAATATAGAGAAGAAGCTGCATCTGAAAGATTGGGGCAGTCAGAAAGGCAGAGGGAGGCTGCCCACAGGAGGGAGGGAGCTACACATGGAAAGGGCAGAGAAATGGGCTCTCACACCAGAGAGATCACACACAGAAGACTAATCCATATAGCCTTGGGCTTTAAAAATCAAAGGGTCTGAATTCATTAGTTTGTATAACCAGTGGGACATGAAGCCTGGAGCTTTAAAATTCAGCTGACAGCATTGGGAAAGCCCAGGAGGCAAGTGATGGCTGAGTTGTGGCCCTTAAAGAGAGAGCAGCCTACAGAGATGAGCCAAAACAGAAATGGCAGTTTATATAATGTCTGGAGCTAAAAGGAGACAGATTTGTGTTTTACTGATTTTGGAGCATGTTAGGGGGCTTCTTCAAAAACAAGGGACTTGGCAGGCATCATTTTCCTCCCCTAACCCCCAGCATAAACAGAGACACTTCCCCAGAAGTGGGGCTGCATAGACACTTGCTACCTAGTCTGCTAGCAGTACACCGCACCAAGGAATGAGTTCTCCTGAGGACTTACCCACTCCAAGCCTGCTAGATTCAGCCCTGGGCTCAGGGCAAATTTTGTTAAAGCCATGCAGGCACCATATCCAACCATTGGGTGCGCAGCTGTCATCGGGCACTGCACACATCCACTATGTTGTGTCCAGCCATGCATCCCCAGTCACTGAAGGTGCTGCTCCCAGCCGCAAGCCCCCAGCTGCCATTGCATATCCCCAGAGCCATGGAGCACATGTTCAACACTCGTTTGTACACAGTGCTCAGCTGATCACCCACACCTAGCCTCACATATCTATCCAACCCACCACACAGCTCCCAGCTGCCACATAGCTTCAGGTGATCTGGCATAGGACTAGTAGTCCAGCACAAATTTTGCTAATGCTGCCACCCTGCTTCCAAGTTCCCTGGTGGGCACACCCCTTCAGAACTGGCCTGCTTGGATCCCACTAACACCACAGAGAGCAATCACAATCCACAATAGGCAAAGAGAGTGCAGATAACTGCATTAAAAAATAGAGTGACAGACACAATAGCAGGGTGTAAATAGTACACATTGTTTACTCTCTTTAAGTGCCAGGTTCTGGTGAATAGGGGACACTGCACTACAAGACACTCCAGAATCTCTTCTTAAAATCACCACTTTCAAAAGCAGAAGACACAACTGACTTTCTTAACACAGAGAAACAGACACAGAGAGGCAGATAAAATGAAGAGACCGAGAAAATTATTCCAAATGAAAGAATAGGACAAGGCCACAGCCAGAGATCTAAGCAAAGAAGACAGAAGTAACATGCACGATAGAGAATTTAAAGCAATGATAATAAGGATAATCACTAGACTTGATAAAAGAGTAGAAGACGTGAGCGAAACACTTAACACAGAGATGAGGAATAACATAGAAATAAAGGACACAAAAACTGAAATGAGAAATATGCTTGATAGAATGAACAGTAGGACGCAAGAAGCAGAGGAATGGAAAGTAATCAAGCTAAACAAAAGAGGAAAAAATATGCAAAACAAGAATAGACTTAGGGAACTCAGTGTCTCCATCAAATGTAATAATATTCATTTTATAGGATCTCAGAAAAAAGAGGAAAGGGGGAAGAAAATTTATTTGAAGAAATAATAGTTGAAAACTTCCCTAATCTGAGGAAGGAAACATATATCCTATTTCAGGAGCCACAGAGAACCCCCAACACAATCAACAAAAGCAGACCCACACCAAGACACATTCTAGTTAAATTTGCAGATATTGTGATAAAAAAAAAGTTTAAAAGCCGCAAGACAAAAGAAGTAATTAACTTATAAGGGAAAACCCATAAGAGTAGCAAGAGATTTTTTAAAATTAACTTTGCAAGACAGAAGGGAGTGGCATGGTATACTCAAAGTGCTAAATGGGAAAAAGTTGCAGCCAAGAATACTCCAACCAGCAAGGCTATCATTCAGAACATAAGGAGACATAAAGAGTTTCCTAGACAAACAAAAACCAAAGGACTTAATTACCACTAAACAAGCTCTGCAAAAATGATAAAGATTGGAGCAGAAATAAATGATTAGAAACCAAAAGAAAGAGGAAGGAAGGAAGGACGGACCACAGAACAGATCAATGAAACAAGGAGCTGGTTCTTTGAAAAACTCAACAAAATTGACAAACCTCTAGGCAGACTTATCAAGAAAAAAAGAGAAAGGACTCAAACAAAATCACAAATGACAGAGGAGAAATAATAAATACCACCACAGAAATAAGCAACCTTAAGAAAATATAATGAAAAGCTACACGCCAACAAATTGGACAGCCTAGAAGAAATGATTGAATTCCTAGAAACATAAACTACCAAAACTTAAAAAGGAGGAAATAGAAAATTTGAACAGACTGATAGCCAGCAAAGAAATTAAATCAGTAGTCAAACAACTCCCAACAAACAAAAGCCTAGGACCAGATGGCTTCTCAGGCAGACTCTACCAAACATTTAAAGAAGATTTAATATCTGTATTTCTTAAACTATTGCAAAATACAGAAAAGGAAAGAAAACTTCTAAATTCATTCCATGAAGCCAGCATTATCCTAACATTAAACCCAGATAAGGACATCACTAAAAAAGAGAACTACAGACCAATATCTCTGATCAACACACAGGCAAAAATCCTCAACAAAACACTAGCAAACTTAATTCAAAAATACACTAAAAAATTATTCACCATGATGGAAGGGGATTTATTCCTGGGCTGCAAAGGTGATTCAATATTCATGAAACAATCAATGTGATACATCACATTAGTACAAGAAAGGATAAGAACCACATGATCATTTCAATAGACGCATAAAGAGCATTTGACAAAGTACATCATTCACGGAAAAAACCTTCAACACAATAGGTTTAGAGGGAACATACCCCAACATAATAAAGGCCATCTATAAAAAACTCACCACTAACATCATCCTTAATGGGGAAAACTGAAAGCTTTTCCCAGAAGGTCAGGAACAAGACAAAGATGTCCACACTAAAAAAAAAAAAAAAAAAATGTCCACTCTCTCTACTTTAATGCACCACAGTACTGGAATTCCTAGCCACAGCAGATAACATATATATAATGGAATCCAGATTGGTAAGGAAGAAGTAGAACGTTCAGTATTTGCAGATGACATGATACTCCATATAAAAAACCCTAAAGACTCCACCAAAACCTGCTAGAACTGGTAAATGATTCAGTAAAGTTGCAGGATATACAATCCATCTAGAGAAATCTGTTGTATTTCTATATACCAATAATGAAACAGCAGAAAGAGAAATTAAGAAAACAATCCCATTTATAATTGCACTCAAAATAGTAAGATACCTAAGAATAAACTCAACCAAAGAGGTGAAACACATATACTCTGAAAACTATAAAACACTGATAAAAGAAATTGAAGATGACACAAAAGTATGGAAGGACATTCAATGCTTATAGAATGCAAGAACAAGTATTGTTAAAATGTCTATATTACCCAAAACAATCTACAGATTGAATGTAATCCCTATCAAAATACCAACAGCATTTTTCAGAGAACTAGAATAAACCTTAAAATCTGTATGGGAGCAGAAAAGACTCTGAATAGCCACAGCAATGTTGAAAAAGAAAAGCAGAGACATGATGAGTACTGGGTGTTATACACAACTAATGAATCATTGAACACTGCATCAAAAACTAATGATGGACTATATGTTGGCTAATTGAACTTAATAAAGAAAAGATGGAGGATTCACAAGTGCAGACTTCAACTTATATTACAAAGTTATAACGATCAAAACAATATGGTACTGGCATAAATATAGCCACATAGATCAATAGAACAGAATAGAAAATCCAGAAATGAATCTACAAATATATGGTCAATTAATCTTCAATAAAGCAGGAAATAATATCCAATGGAAAAAAGACAGTCTCTTCAATAAATGCTGTTGGAAAAACTGGACAGCCACATGCAAAAGAATGAAACTTGACCACTTTCTTACATCATACACAAAAATAAATTCAAAATGGATGAAAGACCTAAATTTGAGACCTGAACTCATTAAAATCCTAGAGAGGACAGGCAGTAACCTCTCTGACATCAGTCTTAGCAAATTTTTTCTAGATATGTGTCCTGAGGCAAGGGAAACAAAAGCAAAACTAAACTATTGGGACTACATCAAAATACAAAACTTGTGCACAGCAAAGGAAACAATCAACAAAACTAAAAGGCAATCTACAGAATGGGAGAAGGTATTTGTAAATGACATATCTGATAAAGGGTATCCAAAATATATGAAGAACTTATAAAACTCAGCACCGAAAAAAAAAAATCCAATTAACAAATGGGCAGAAGACATGAACAGACATTTCTCCAAAGAAGATATCCAGATTGCCAACAAGACACATGAAAAGATAATCATTATCACTTACCATCAGGGAAATGTAAATCAAAACTATAATGAGCTAATACCTCACACCTGTCAGAATAGCTAAAATCAACAACAACACAAGAAACAACAGGTATTTGTGAGGATGCGGAGAAAGGGGAACCCTCTTGCACTGTTGGTGGGAATGCAAACTGGTGCAGCCACTCCGGAAAACAGTATGGAGGTTCCTCAAAAAGTTGAAAATAGAACTACTCTGTGATCCAGCATTCACAATACTGGGTATATACCCAAAGAATACAAAAACATTAATTCAAAGGGATACATGCATCCCTATGTTTATAGGAGCATTATTCACAATAGCCAAGATATGGAAGCAGCCCAAATGACCACGGGCTGATGAATAGATAAAGAAGATGGGGTGTGTGTGTGGTGGAATATTATTCGGACATAAAAAACGAAACCTTGCCACCTTGCCATTTACGATAACATGGATGGAACTAGAGAGTATAATGCTAAGCAAAATAAGTCAAAGAAAGACAAATACCATATAATTTCATTCATATTTGTAATTTAAAAAACATAACACATGAGCAAAGGGAAGAAGGAGAGGGATCAAGAAACAGACTCAATTATAGGGAAGAAACTGATGGTCACCAGAGGGGAGGTGGGCAGGGGGATGGGTGAAATAGGTGAAGGGGATTGAAGAATACAGTTTTGATGAGCACCAGGTGATGTATGGAACTGGTAAATTACTGTATTGTACACCTGAAATCAATATAATAGTGTATGTTAACTATCCTGGAATTAAATAAAAGAAAAAGAAGCAAGTATGAGCGGCTCCAGGCTTTGTGCTCTGGAAGGATGTAAAGAGAAGTAAAGCTGAGCTAAACATGGGAAAGTAAAGTTTATCTGTAATGTTTTATTTACTTCATTAAATATATTTGAAGCAGAAATGACAAAATGATAACACTTGTTCATTCTGAGCAGTATATATGTACTTATTTGCTCATTTTATTAGATGTTTCTCTGAATTTCTAAATATTTTAAAGTCTTCAAAATTAAAAATGAGAAATAAATGATAAATTTATAATAAATTTGAGCAAAATGAAAAAACAGAAATTAAAATTATAAATAGAAATTTTCCTGTATATCAGCCATAATAAATTAGCAGAAATAATGATAGAAAGATCCCCTTCACAAATTAAAAGCATAACATAAAGTTTACCATTATACACTCTATACAGACAGACATATAGAGGGTCAGATTCCACAGAGCTGGTAAATAGAAGAGTTGAGGTAATAAAAATTATTTTAAAGCTACAAAAGTATTAAACTAGGACAGAAAGAGTCAGGGTACAAAATATAGAAATTAGATAAACTCCAAAGAGAATCTACTATATATAACAATTTATGCATATTAAATGTAGCATCACAGAACAGTTGGAAAGGGTTAATTATTCAATATCTGTTATTGTGAAAAATTGAAAGGGAAAACAATTTAGAAAATTACTTCATACCACACACCAAAAAAAATTTTTGGAAGGATTAAACAAATATAAGCAATAAAAATGAAAAAAAAATCCATTTAACCACTTATCTAATTTGGGTGGGAAAAAACTTACATGTATTCATCAGAAAAAATGCAAATGGAAAGATAAATGTAGTTACATAAATGTTAATTTATGCATAAAAGTTAATTTAAAACACAAACATGGGAAGTATTTTCCACATATACCACAGAAGGTCTAATGTCTATTAAATGTATACATTGTCCATAAAAATGAATAAGAAACATATAAGTTCTCAATGGAAAAATTATACAGGTCATGGGTATATGTTCATAGGAAGGAAGGGAATAAAAGTGACAAAGAAACCCAAGACAATATTCATGCTCAATATAATAAAAGAAATAAAAGAAACATTAAAACAGTAAGATATCACTTAGCCTCTATTATGCTGGCAGATTTTAAAAGAATGACAATAGCCAGTTTTGGTGGTGTATGAACAGAAATTGTCCATCTTATACAGTGAGACAACTTCACACATATACCAAGCCCTTAAAAATTTAATCCTTAGGTCTGATAATGTCTCTTATAAAAACCCATCTTAAGAACCTGGGTGTCTCAGTGGGTTAAAGCCTCTGCCTTCGGCTCAGGTCATGATCCCAGGGTCATGGGATCGAGTCCCGCATCGGGCTCTCTGCTTGGCGGGGAGCCTGCTTCCTCCTCTCTCTCTCTGCCTACTTGTGATCTCTGTCTGTCAAATAAATAAATAAATAAATCTTTAAAAAAAAAAGAAAATCATTTACTCAACAAATATCTAGTAAAGATCTACAATGTATCATACATTGCTCTAGGTACTGGGAGATACAATAGTGAATCAAAGTAAAAAAAAAAAAATCTGTGCTCAAGGGGCTTACATTTTAATACAAAGATCCAGATAGTAAATTAGAAAATATCTCAACTATTAGGTTATGATACAGATCAGGGAGAAAAAATAAAGCAAGAAAAGAGAAAAGTGAGTGTTGGAGGAGAAGGGTTTGCATATTTATGGATAATTGTTTTGGAGACCACATGGAGGTAATATTTGAATAAGGACCTAAAAGAAATGAGGTTCAAAGAAGCAAAGATTTATGCATAAAGGTATACATTTCAGGGCTATTCATGATAAATTAAAAATAATTTAAATGATTAATACAGGATCTGTTAAATAATTAAAGTAAGTACAAATTGTACAACTGAAAATTATGAAGCCATTAAAAATTGTCAGAAGGCTGGTGAATGACAGTGAAATACTTACAGTACAATACCCATGGAGAAGCCAGATATGAAATAGTACATGTAAGATATGATCCCAGTTATGTAAACATGGAAACACATCTGGGAGGAAGCCAAGCAAGTTGTCTTTGGACAAGGTATTGAGAGGTGATTTGTGTTTTCTCTCCATTTTTTTTTTAATTTTCTATTATGAGGCTGTTTCATTTTATGAATAGAAAAAAATAGAAATAGATATTACAGTCTTAAGAAAGATTAATAAATGTACAATGTTTTTAAAATTGTGGTGCTAATCAGCCATGCCTAGAATACTGGGTCCAGCTTTGGATATTATGTATTAAGGGTGATACTGAAAACTTCAGCATCTCCTATAGAAGATACTCAAAATATATGCCATCTGAGCTCAAGAACTGGGAATATATGGACTGGAGAAAAGATAAAAAGAACAAACTATCTTTAAACTTTTGAATGGCTAACTACAGGGCAAAGAAATAGACATTAGTATTCCTGTTGCTCCAAGGAGCAACCCATGGGTTGAATCCAAAAGACAGATTTCAGGTCAGTATGAAGAAGAATTTGTCAACAATCACAGTTATCAGGTGGTATTAAGCAACCTTTCCTGGAACTACTCACACTGAAAATAAATGACCATATGTACTGGTTGATAAGACTACCATTCTATGATTGGGAAGGACCCTGCTATTTCTGAGCTCCTCCTGCACTATTTTAAAAAGTTATTTTATGTTATGATCACTTACATAATTCCACCCCCATCCACCTCCCCTTCCCTTCAAAAAAATCTATGTAATTCTTGATTCCTTTTATGAAATCATTTTTAAACAGAAAAGAGTACCCTTCAAAATATACATCCTGGAGATTTTTATTCTTCCTTCTGTGTATAGTGACGAGACATCGTGTACAAACATCAATACATTTAAAATATTTTAAGTATAAAAATGTTTTTCTATTACCAACCAGTATTTCCCTTTACCATAGATCTTCCCCCTAGGAACAGACTGTCTGGACCACTACATTTCAGAACATGAGATAATCACCTTGCCTCTGCTCCACAGTATCCTGCATCATTTTCTTTGCAGTGCCCTTAGTTCATTTTAAAACCAGCAGTGGTGAAAATATCACCTAGTACTCAGAGTTACTACAGATTTCAGAACACAGTCAGTTCTTTTCTTAACTTTCAGAACATTGATGGTTTCAGCAATCTTAGGAATAGAACAAGGAAAGGGCATTCCTGTGATCTCTTCTAAGCCCTATGAATACTTCCCCAAAATTAGCAACCTTCAGAATCCATATAAAATCCCTAGTGTTCCTTAAACAAGTGACTGAGCCTGAACTACCAGCACAGGACCATGAGAATGGAGTAAAGAATAGAGCATAAACTATAGAATCTTTCAGCTAGGTCTAGTCCAACCTTCCTCATTTTACAGTTAGGGAAACAGAAGCTCAAACAAGTTACTTGTTACAAGAAACTAAGTCAGCATCCAAACCAAGACTAGAATCTAGATTAGGCTATCTGAAATCTCATTTTCAGAGAAAATTTTTTTTTAAGATTTTATTTATTTGTCAGATAGAGAGCACGCAGGAGCGAGCACAGGCAGACAGAGTGGCAGGCAGAGGCAGAGGGAGAGGGAGAAGCAGACTCACTGCTGAGCAAGGAGCCCGATGTGGGACTCGATCCCAAGACGCTGGGATCATGACCTGAGCCGAAGGCAGCTGCTTAACCAACTGAGCCACCCAGGTGTCCCTTCAGAGAAATTTTTAATACCCCATTCTCCATATTTTTTTCCTTACCAAGTATATCTTTCTCGAACTTGTTGAATGGGGAGAATGAAGATCTGGGAAGAGTGCTGACTCATTGAGAATTTCAGTTAAGCAACATGACATATAACCTTGTTTCAAATAAGCCTATGCTTGGGGTGCCTGGGTGGCTCAGTTGGTTAAGTGGCTGCCTTGGGTTCAGGTTATGATCCCAGGGTCCTGGGATCAAGCCTCACATTGGACTCCATACTCAGCGGAAGGCCTGCTTCTCCCTCTCCCTCTGCCTGATGCTCTGACTACATGTGCTCTCTCTTTGGCAAATAAATAAATCTTTAAAATCTTTAAAAAAAAATAAGCCTGTGCTTTTGTGGACATGAGACTAGAGGTAATCTTACCTTTCCTTACAGCACTATCATCTGCCAAACAACAGCAAAATGGATATGATCATCTGGTCTTTTAGTAAGCACTATGAGTATCATAATGGGGAGAACTCTTAGAAACTGGGTATTGTTTGTCAGTACACAGTGCTGCTGAAAAGTCTAATAATGGTAACCATGTCTTGCTTCTTAAAGCAATATATTTTCCTCTACATACTAATCACAATGTACAACTACATAATTCAATAGTTTGTAGAATAATGTCTATCTCACTGTCTAAACCATGAACCCAAAGGTGGCAACAACCACGTTTATTTTGCTCACCATTACATTCTCCATGCTTGGTAAATGGAATGTACTCAATAAATGTTTGCCCAACTAATGGATGAGACCTCTCCATTCTTGGCTCTTTCATAATACTGCATTCTCAAACATTACTTCCACACACCTTCCCTCTCCTCTGTAGCCTTCACACAATCTCATCTTTGTTTTCCCATATCCTAAAGCATAAGCATTCCCCAAAGAAGAGATCTTTGGATCCCTTCTTTCCACTTCAAGTACCGCCTCTATATCAACAACTCAAATCACTCTCTCCAGTTGACTTATTTTGAGAGCTCCAATTCCACGTTTCTTTCAACTGTACCCAATACTTTTTGCTGGGCTGTGTGACCACAGTCAAATCAAGTGATTCCCCATATCAAGATCAGTTAGCTCATCCATAAAATAAAGGTGTTGCCTCTTTACTGCCTATAAAAGAAAGCTCTAGGGGCGCCTGGGTGGCTCAATGGGTTAAAGCCTCTGCCTTCAGCTCAGGTCATGATCCCAGGATCCTGGGATCGAGCCCCACATCAGGCTCTTTGCTCAGCAGGGAGCCTGCTCTCCCCTCCCTCTCTGCCTGCCTCTCTGCCTACTTGTGATCTCTGTCTGACTTGTGATCTCTGTCTGTGAAATAAATAAATAAAATCTTTTAAAAAATAAAAGAAAGCTCTAATTCTCCACACCAGCATTTAATATTATTTACAGCCAAGCTCTCTACTTATTTTGCCAAATATTTCTTACACACTTTTACCATACATTTGACTGCAACATAACTAAGCTCTTCACTGTTCCTAATACATGTCCTCTGCTTTTCTGGCCTCTTCCTAGAACACCAAACTGTACCTCCAAACTTTGCTTAATCTTTGAAGCCCAGTTCAAACACTATATTTCTAGGAAGCTGCCTTTGATCTCTTTGCATGCCTTTCTTTTATGTGTGTGGATTACATTTTCCTAAAATTATAGTTGTTTGTATATTTCTTCTGTCTCTTACTTGATTCTGTCATCTTGGACAGCAGAGGCTACTCCTAAATCAGCCTGTATCTCCCTCATCGCCTTTTGTTCATAGCACTTAGTAATGTTATACTACATGGATTCATTTTAGGCTCTATCAGTCATCCTGCTTAAAAAGCCTTAAATCAGGGACGCCTGGGTGGCTCAGTTGGTTGGGCGGCTGCCTTCGGCTCGGGTCATGATCCCAGCGTCCTGGGATCGAGTCCCGCATCGGGCTCCTTGCTCGGCGGGGAGCCTGCTTCTCCCTCTGCCTCTGCCTGCCTCTCTGCCTGTGCTCGCTCTCTCTCTCTCTAACTAATAAATAAATAAAAATCTTTTTAAAAATTTTTTTAAAAAGCCTTAAAGCAGTCCCTGTGTTTCTAGAATAAACATCAACACCCTTACAATGGTCACTTCAGCTACACCAGCTTTTGCTCAATTTCTCAAATTCACTATGCATCTCAAGGCCCTCATGCATGCTCTTCTCTTCATCTACAAAACTGCTCCACCCTCACCATAATAACCCCACCCTACTCCCATGTCTCTACTCACCCTTAATATCACTTCCTCAAGGAAGCTTTTCTTAAACCCCACACTAGATCAATTTTTTCTGTTATATACCTTCATAGCCCCACCCTCATACTTTTTCTTCATAGCATTTACTACTGACTGAAGTAACTGTTGTGTGAGTATCTGATTTATGGCCTCTTCCCCCATCAAACTGTAAGTTCCTCGTAAGCAAAGGCCATGTCTGTTTTGCTCACCCTTGCATTATCTGCATGGTGCTTATTAACTGCATGGTGCTTTACCACATCACTAAATAAATGTTGGACCACTGAATTGGTGAACAATTGATTTAAAGGTAAAAACGTGGGACTTAGGACATATGATTCCTTTTTTAAAAAAAAGATTTTATCTATTTATTTGACAGAGATCACAAGTAGGCAGAGAGGCAGGCAGAGAGGAGGAAGCAGGCTCCCAGCTAAGCAAAGAGCCCGATCTGGGGCTCAATCCTAGGACCCTGGGATCATGACCTGAGCCGAAGGCAGAGGCTTTAAACCACTGAGCCACCCAGGGGCCCCAGGACATATAATTCCTTTAAAATAAAATTGGGATTCCAGATAAATTGGCCTTATATTCACCATTAGAAATTTATAAAACAGGATAAAAATTTATAAAACAGGATAAATATAAATCTCACAAATGCTGGAAGGAAACCAAAATTACCTATTATTTAATGAATATGTGGCTCCAAAATGCATTATACCAAGTGACTTGGTCATTCACTTAATAAACATTTATTAAACACCTACTATATGCCACATACTAGGATAGTGGCTGATACTACAATAAATTGGAGTGACAATTTACTTGCTTGGAATATATAATCTAAGAGGTACATTTATAAAAGCTTAAAAAAAACCTTTATCACAGTCACAACAAGTAATGTTACTTTGTAAGGATATTAAGTTCTTTGTCAAAGGAGACATTTAACCTGATGGTGAAAAATCCTTTGGCAAAAATGACTTTGAAATTATAACTGGGCCAAATCTGGGCCTCTTAAATTCCTAGTAGCCTAGACTAGTGCTGTTCAAAGTGTGGTCTATGGATCAATGTCTATCTGCAAACTATTATTGCCAGGCAGTAATGACCTAGGAGCAGAAATGAAAATAATCACTTATGAAATATTATAGCAATTTAAAAAATAATTTTTATGTCTGCTGAATCTAGTAATAAAAATGTGAGCTTATATTTTGTTTTTTCTTTCATTTTCTAATAATCCATAATGTATTTTACTAAAGTAACAGTCTGTGATGGATTGGAAAATTTTTAAAAACTGGTCTTTGAACAAGGTAGTTTGAAAAGCATTGGAACAGCAGATTCAGGATTACCTGGTAGTTTGCTAAAATGAAAAATCTTAGGCTGTAATCCCAGACCCGCTGAGTCAGAATTAGCATTTTTACAAGATGCCCAGGAGATTCTTTTGCACATTAAATTTTGAGAAACACTGGCCTAGATGATTTCCGAAGCCCTTACAAACCACAGACTTTATAACTTACTTCAGATAGAGAATTACAGAGCTGAAAGACCCTTGGTGATACAATCCACCTCACCATCATTTTTAGATGGAAAAACTGAGGCCCATGGACGGGGAACTCAGGTGTCCAAAGTAACTGACAAATTAGCAGAGCTAGGAATAAAACTCAAGTTCCTTAACATCCAGGTCAGTTCTCCACTCTAACACACTGGTGCTCATCCTACACCACCCAGTCTCACCCTGCACCATCCCCTCAGTGATGTCATTGTTTTTGAGATACCTTCTGATAAAAGAATTTTTCCTTTTATCTTCCATATACTGTGTGAACCTTGAATCACCACTATTTCAAGCGTCTCCTTTATAATTGCCATAAATCCCTGTTGCTCAAGTCTCACATGCCTATTTTATGACTGCTCTTTGGACATTCTGGGGCTTCAGAAGAACTAGCACTAACTGATTTCTGGTCTTTTTTGGTGGGGGAGAGAGCTTCTTTGTTCCCATGAGTCCACTTGATACCAAATAGCAAGCTTTTCCAAGGAAGAAAACATACACTATCAAAGCTGTTTTTAAAAAGCTCAGTATGCTAGTTTGTGGTCATATTAATAAAAGTCTAGCTTCCAAAATGAGACAAAAAATGATCCTTTACTTATGATCTTGTCAGACCTGAGGCTGTCTTCAACTGTCTGAAGAGCTATTATTAAGAAGAAGCAAATTTGTTGCAGTTAGTCCCAAAGAAGCAATGAATACAAGTTACAGGGAGACAGACCTTGGCTTATAAAGGGGATTACTTTCTGGCAATCAGAATTGCTCAAAGATAAAAAAAAAAAAGGAGCCATCCAATGAGCTCTCTGTCACTGCAGAGAGATCAAGTAAAAATCAGTGAATGAATTGAAAGCTTAGGACAAACTGAAGGACTGGGTGGAGAAGTAAAGCTTAAGGACCTTCCAGGTCCAAGGTTTTACTATTCTAAAATTTTCAGGACCAGGTGACTCTAGCTCTCAGAAAATAAGAACAAGATTTGGTTCTGAAAAAAGCAGTCTTTTGCTGGATGTGAGATGGATGAGGTTATGATAGTAAAAAAGTCAAGTCTTTCCAGACAGCCTTTTCAAAGGAAAGCAGGCTGGCCAAGGAAAGCCTTTTGGGCAGCTTCTCCAGGAAACCCAGAGGAGGCCTGGTTCCACAATGGCCAGCCACTATGCCCTACTCTAAGTTCCTATTACTCTACACAAAGGCTAGGCTACTACCTTTTTTTTTTTTTTTTTTTTTTGCCAAGAGTACCCTTCCTATCACACCTACACTTGCCTAACCAACAAAGGTGCAAAATTTTCCCCAAGGAGGCAGTAGTGCTTAATGGTCAAGACCATGCATTCTAGAATTAAGTTGCCTGTGTTTTAATTCCCAACTGGGACATGTAATTACTCTGCAACCTTGGACAGTTACTTAACCTCTCTGTGCTTCAGTTTCCTCATCAGTAAACCAAGGATAATAATAGTACCTGCTTCATAGTGTTGGTGTAAGAATACATATTAAGCCCTCAACCTAAGATCCAAAACATACAAGGCACTCAACAATGGTAGCAATTAGTATTGTTGATGTAATAATTACTACCATGGGCATGGCAGTGTTGCTAACTCAAAAACTCCCATCAAGCAACCAGATCCCTTCCCCTCCCAGTTCAGAGCGGGTATACAACAACTTCAGCCAGTCCTTACATAGCTCCAGACATCCAGAAACTGCTGATCCTCAAGAAACCATACAATTCACAGCAGGAATCCTGGCTTATCACCCTGCTCTAAATCCAAAAGCCACCCCTCCCCCAGTCCTCCTGCCTATGCCACCCTGAGCCACAGAGGACCAGCACACAAACCATCAGGTGTTCCTTCCTTCTCAAGGACACAGCTGGACTTACACCATGCCCACCAGTGGGATGGGGTAGGGTATCTGAATCCCTTTCTAGCTTATCTGTTCAACTACCTAGGATGGGGAGTGGGCAGGCAGCGGGGCTTCCCATGGGGAACAAGAGAGGCCTCCCAAGTTTGCAAAGGAACTCAGGCCCAACCCCACAATAAACCCCTTAAAGGAAGGGGGGGGTCTGAAGCTGCTTTCAAAAGAAGCAGTTATTTACAACTTTCCACTCACTTGCATCTGGGAAAGGTAAAAGGGAGATGGGGAAAAGGGCTGCATGCTATTCTCCTTATTTCTCAATTTCAGCAATGAGAAACAGCTGCAGAGAAAGAGTTAAAGGAGGAAGGAAGCTCCAGCCGTTACCCCATCCCCTTGCCTAGGGCTGTCTGGGGGGTCATGACTGTGCTGTCTGCTCCAGCTAGGGAACACTGGGTGGCTTTCTGCAGCAGCTGCCTGGCCCCCTAAGCAATTTGCAAGGTCAAGGCTGACCTGTTTCCAAAAAGGAACAAAACAATTCACTGACAATGAAGCAAATCGCGCAGAACAAAACATCACAACCCCCTCCCCAAATCAGGTTTTACCTCAGTGCCTCCCAGCCCAGATGCCAACTCTGGGCTTCCACCAGCCCCACTGGGAAACCCAGGATAGCATCACAGCTGCAGAGCATGTCTCGCCTTCCCGGCCAACCCAAGGAGACTCTCAGTACGGGGGAGAGATGCTATCGCTAAAGGAGACCTCAGCTTGGGGGAGGGGGAAGGAGGGACATCTATGTTCCTTACCAAGAGCCACAGTCACTTCCCGGAGGCCGAGAGAAGAGAAGGATGAATGAAATGAAACAAGTTGGGAGATTAAGTCCTCACAGAGCTCGGCTTCCTCTTCTGTTTCTCCGGGTCTCTCTCCTGGTCCCTCTCGTCTCTCTGGTTTGCTCGCTAGCTTGCGCGCGCTCACGCTCTCCTCTCCCCCTCTCTCTCCTCCCCCTCTCCCTCTCTTTCTCCCGCCTCTCCCTCTCTCTTCTCTCTTCCCTCCTCCCCTCCCCCTTTGCTGGCTTTAGATTCACCATTCCCTGGTGCTGAGCACGCGGCTGTGCTGGGGCTCTGGAATACAGTGCTGCAAGGTTTGGGATCTGTGGTTGTTTTAGGAAAGACTAAAGTAGTATTTCATTATTTAAGATTTCCAGCAGAGAAATAGGGGGAAGCTCAGAGGGAAGGGGAGGAGCAGAAGAAGCAAGGGGAACGGAAAGAGAGCAAAAGGGTAAGAGCAGTGAACGGGAGGATAAAGGAAGCGCGGATTACCGTGCTGATGTGCAATGCTGGCTAGCTGCTCCGAGACAGAAAATAAGTGCTCGGCCTCCCTTACATCCCTATGGGTGTGTCTTCTTAGCTCAGGCTCCAAATAAAGGCTTCACAACCCTGTTGGTTCACATTCCATCTCTGAGGACAGTAATGAGCTAAGAAAAATGACATCAAAGAGTTTGTCATTCCCCCTCCACTAAAAAGAAAGTGTTTAGCCACATTGATTCCCTAATGACCTAACTGCCACCTCCACCCCCCCAAAGTAGAAGTGTGAACCCAGTTCAGAACTGTCAATTGGAGCTTCCCTCCAGGCAAAACAAACGGCAGAACCACAATATTTCCTTTTCAAAAACCTCAGAAAGGAATATAGGTATAGGTAAGTGTGTGAGCTCACAGGTGAGTTTGCACATGGGAGAATAGGACAGAGAACAGATTAGTTAAAATATAAAACAATTTATTCCCATTGGGGTAAAAAAAAAAAAGAAAACTGAGCAAAGTACAGTAACAATGAAATAGAGGGTAAAGAGACCTAAGCTAAGAATACAATAAAGGAACTTAATCTTGAAAGACTCTTCGAGACCTAACAAACGAGGCTCTAAGACAGGCAAAATTCCAGGTGACAAGGAAATTGATCTGTTGATAGTGAAAAATACACTACCAAATTTCAAAGCTTCTCCAAAGATGGGTCCCCAAATGAGACCCCAAATCACACTGACATGACATTCCATTTTGAATGTTTTAAGGACAATATGAATATGAGCATATGTGTACCTGTCCTACATACTATGTTTAGCATAAAAATACTGGCCTCGATGTATATACAGTGACTCAGACATGGTAGACATTTAAAAATTTTCCCAAGGTGGGCTATTTTTATCCCCCTACCCCAAATTCCCAATACTCTACACATGTCCAGTAAGGAATATGTGCTCTACTTTAACCCATATATTGAGTATAGAGAGAGGGATCCGTAGGCTCACAGTCACTGAACTAAAAGTACCCAGACAGATAACCATCTCATTATGCAGAAAGAGAAAGAGGCTTGCAGAAAAAATATAGCTCACACAATCTCATAGTGAATCAGTGATAAAATCAAGACCAGCACCTACCCTGCTGATCCCAGACAGTATTTTTGTCCGCCAAAGCAACAGGTAAGCTTTACATAAAGCAAGTGTATTTGTTTGCATAAATGTCTGTTGGATTTAATGGATTAGCAAAATGGCAAACAAAAACGTATGCCCTGGCATAAGGTTGTTGTGTTATTTTTGAGGCCTGCCATAACAAATTACAATAAATTTGGTGGCTTAAAACCACAAAAACATATTGTTTCACAGCTCTGGAGGCCATCTGAAGTCTGGTATCAAAGTGCTGGCAAGGCCAATCTTCCCCCAAAGTCTCTAAAGGAGAATTTTCCCTTGCTTATTTCAGCTTCTGGTAGCTTCTGGCATTCCTTGGCTTATAGAAGAATCACTCTAATCTCTGCCTCAATCTTCAAATTATCTTCTCTTCTGTATCTCTGTACGACCAAATTTCCCCACCTTTTTTGTTTTAAAGACACCAGCCATTAGATTTGGGCCCACTCTAAATCCAGAATGATTTTACCTTGAGATCTTTAATTACTTCTGCAAACATCACACATCCAAATAAAATTACACCTTAGGTTCTTGGTGGACATAAATTTAGGGGAGATGTTACTCAACCCACTACAGTGGCCAACTTTTATTTTTGTGAACTAAAGATACTAACAAATAAGCCACCTATGGGATCATCATTTTTAAAGAAAAGATATTTTAACACAAATAAGCTAGATGAAGATATTCCCATATCAAAAACTATTCTTTAAATTATACAATTTTAGCTCCTTGCAAAATTAATAGCATTTTCATAAGGGTTCTCAGTTCACTGCAAACCATAAAAAACTTTACTAGAAGCGCTTCTAGTAGTGATAAAGCAGTTTTTATCAAGCCAATACTGCTGAAGATAACAATAAATTCTAGACAAAAATAAACAAAACAACAATCTGAATGCTTTGGAAAGTGATCATAAACAGCCATAAATTGGAAAAGAGTTAACAATGTAAGGTTGACAATTGAATGAAAAGTATAATACTGAGTGAATTTCCATTTTTAAGGCATTTTTGCCTAAGGGCAGACCCCCACTGAGGCGGGCCCCAGGCCAAAACAATAACTAAAACTTAGAGAAACTATAAGTGTTGTAACTGTTAAACATTTAACACTTGGCTCCTCAGGAAAAAAATAAATAAAAGCCTGATTCATAGCATTCCTAATTTCCATAGTGTAAATATTCCCACCAGGGCCAATTCCATCAACATGAAGTTGAGAATATATGTACACAGTTGACTCTCACAAGCCAGTGCCATTTAGCTACCTAACACAACTGCTCACAGTCCTAGTGGCTTGAAGAACAAGAAGACAAAATTTCAGAACCTGAAATGTGATGAGAGAAATTCAAGAATGGAGAGAACAACACAGTGGGAGACTTCAGTTCTGTGTATAAACTGCCCAACCAAATCTCTGTTGGAACCATAAATTATGCATGTGGGAACAAATTCCAAAGAGCCTAAAAAAGTTGAAAGGATTAAACAGTTTTCCCTACTGCTCACAATAAGGGAAAGTTTAGAGTTTCAGTTCAGTTAATTGCCTACAAAAAAAAAGCATTACTTTACAGATAAACAAAAGAATGTAGAGTTCCTGCAACATATGTTTCACAATATATCATTCACAGGGTATACTCCAAAATTACTAGGAAAAAAAAACACAAAGAAACTGGCAAGTATTACCTATACTCAAGAGAAAAGGCTGTCAGTGGACAATAGCCCTAAGATGGACCAGATGTTGGAATTAACAGAAAAGAATTATAAGTCATTCATCATAACTACTCGGAAATAAAGGAAAATGTAATGCCCGGAGTCACGAGAATTTCCCAAAGAGGCCACCAGAGACGTGTGTCAAAGCCAAGCGGCAAGGGTCGTTTATTGCAGGTTCGAACCTGGTCCTCTGCGCACTCGCAAGCGGTGACGCTAAGAGGCCCCGAGGTGAGTAAATGCAAGGTTTTTATAGGCATGTACAAACAAGGTAGGGACTTTCCAGAGGTGGGGCGATCGGTTGACATTTGAAAAAGGGTATTTGGCATGACCTGATTGGTCACAGGGAGCGCACGCTTTAGCAAGCAGGAAGTACAGAAGCAGAACTGGTGGTTACCGAGGGGGGATTGGCTACTTTGTCCGGAGGATATTTTTGAAAGTAGTTTATACTAGGGCGGGAAAGTTGTCTACTGATTACCAGGGTGGGCCAGGGCGGTTATAGTTGCAGGGAGCGGCCAGACCCGTTTGGCCTTGATAAGCAGACTGGACACTCACAGTTTAATGTAAACAACAAAATGGCTACTGCCTCAAAATGAAGTTACTTTAGCCCTTCAAAAATAAATTTTAACAAATGAACAAATAGAAACTCATATCAGAGATATAGAAACAAAAAGAATCGGATGCAAATTCTAGAATTGAAAATCAAAATTTCTGAAATAAAATTAATTGGTGGGCTTACCAGTAGACTAGAAATGAGAGAAGAGAAAGTAAGGTAACTTGAAGACATATTAGTAAATATTATTCAAGCTGAAGTACAGAGAAAGAAAAGATTGAAAAAGATTAAAAGAGCCTAGGTAATCTGTTGGATAATATCAAAATTCTAACCTAGATATAATTAGAGTCCCAGAAGGCAAAGAATAAAAGAGAAAGAAAAAATTTTGAAAAATAATGCCTAAAATATTTCCAAACATAATGAAACATAAATTTGTAGATTCAAGGAACTCAATGATCCCCCCACTAAGCAGGATACCACAGCCAGGTAAATCGGTCAAACTACTCAAAATGAAATCTAAAGCTGAAACCTTGAAAGAATCTGGAAAAAAATAACATACCAAGAAATAACAATACAATTGACTGTTGACCTCTCACCAGAAAAAAAAAAAAGTATCTTTAAAGTGCTGAAATTTAAGGAAAAAAAACTATCAATACAGTTTTACACCCATCAAAATATCCTTCATGAATAAAGGCAAAATAATGACAATTTCAGATAAATGAACATTAGGATGATTTGTTACCAATGTATTTATAATATCAGAAATATCAAAGGAAATTCTTAAGTCTGAAAGCAAATAATACCAAATGAAAATCTGGACCTTCTGGAAGAAATGAAGAATATTAGAAATGGTAATATGTGGTTATATATAAAATACTTTCTTTTAATTTATTTGCTACATATATATCACTGCTTAAAGGAAAAATTATAACATTATAATGTACAGTATATAATGTGGATAGACATAATATACACGATAACTGTAGCATGAATGAGGGGCAGTGAGAAGAACTATATGTTGGCAAAGTCCTTACATTTTACATGAGACAGTACAATATTGACTGTAAGCAAACTTTGATTCATTCTAACAACAAGTAAACCCTGAACAGACTGAAAAAAAAAAAACATGTCTTGGATCCTTAAGAGAAGTGAGGACCTAGGGCAAACTGCTGCCTCTAAGACTGGAGAGACATAGAAGTTAATTCAGGGAGTCACAGCTTACCACAGTAGAGACTTCCTTACTGAAATTGCCAAAGAACCTGATGCCATGGTAGGAAAACCTGAATTATAATTGATAAACTGCTTAGAGGCTCAGTGTGGGCAAATAGGAAAGTTAAAAATCCCAGGGGGACCCATTAATAGGGAGACTCTCACAATATTGTGGTACTTAACTTCCCAGAGCTTGACCAGGTTCTCACAATAAATATTGGAGGAGAAGTCCCTTGAGCAGGGGGAGGGAAAACAAGAACCATTTTGAAATATACCATAGCACTCTGTTCTTTCTTAACAAGGCCTGCAATTGGAAGAACCTAGCTAATCAGAGCCTAATCTGCTAGGGTATTATCAGAGAGTAACTGACCAGGGAGAAAGGAAATACCAAGTCCAGTCAGCTCTAGTCTTTTGCATGGGAGAAGAAAAATACCCAACTCCAGCTCACTCTAGTCATCCTCTCCTAGGAAGGGAGAAAATAACTGAAAAACACTTGCAAATTTCACGGCCCAGAGGCACAGGCTTGTTAAAGACTGAGACCTAATCATGGGTCAATAGGACACTTCCCCCCACATCTCACCATCACATTACTAAAGGCCTATATACAGCATTTCCTTATAGCTAGTATATCATGTCCAACTGCCAAGAAAAAATTTCAAGTCATGCCAAAAGATGAAAAAAAAAACACAATTTGAAGAAACAGAAAAAATATCAGCAACAGTCATGACAAGGATGCTGGAATTATTGGATCAGGAATTTGAAACAATTGTGATTAATACACTAAGGGTGCTCATGGATAAAGCAGACAGCGTGCAAGAAAAAAATGGGCAATGTAAACAGAGATGGAAATCCTAAGGAAGAACCAAAAAGAAATGCTAGAAATCAAAAGCACTGTGACAGAAATGAAGAATGCTTTTATGGGCTTATTGGTAGACTGGACACAGCTGAGGAAATCATCTCTGTGGGGGTGGGGGCGGGAGTGGGGGGAAGAAGAATACAATATCCAAGGATTTGGACAACTATAAAAATTGTGATATATGCATAATGGAAATACCAGATACAAAAGAAAAAGAAAAAGGAATGAAAGAAATATCTGAAACAATAATGACTGAGAATTTCTCCCAAAATAATGTTAGACACAAAACTACTGATCCAGGAGCTCATAGAACATTATACAAGAAAAATGCCCCCCCCAACAAAAATAAACTCCACCGAGGCATATCATTTTCAAACTACAGAAAATCAAAGATAAAGAAAAAATCATGTTTAATTACTATAGCTTGTAGTATAGTTTGAAATCAGAAAGTGTGATGTCTCTGGATTTATTCTTTCTCCAGATTGTTTTGGCTATGTGGGATCTTTTGTAGTTCCATAGAAATTTTATGATGGTTTTTCTATTTTGTGAGAAATGCCTTTGGATTTTAATAGGGATTTATTGTGTATATGGATGGCTTTGGGTAACATGGACATTTTAGCAATATTAATTCTTTCAATCCATGAACACAGAATATCTTTCCACTTATTTATGTCTTCTTCAACTTCTTTCATCAAAATTTGTCATTTTCATTGCACAGGTATTTCACTTCTTTGGTTAAATTTATTCATCAGTATTTTATTGTTTTTGATGCTTTTGGTAATGGGATAGTTTATTACTTTTTCAGATATTTTGTTGTTACTATATAGAAATGCAACTAATTTCCTACAGATCTTAAACCCTGCAACTTTATCGAATTCATTAATTAGGTGCCAATAGATTTTGCATCATGACTTTCTATATATAAGATTATATCATCTGCAAATAACAATTTGCTTCTATCTTTTTGGATGATTTTTATTTCTTTGTCTTCCCTGATTGCTTTAGCTAGAACTTCTAGTACTATGTTGAATAAGAATGGTGAGAGTGGGAACACTTGTCTTGTTTCTAATCTGAGAGAAAAAGCTTTCATTCTTTCACTGTTGAGTATGATGTTAGCTGTGGTTTTGTCATATATGATCTTTATTATTTTGAGGTACATTCTTCCAACAGTTTGTTGAGGGCTCTTTATCATTACAGGATGCTGTATTTTCTTAAATGTGTCTTCTGCATCTACTGAGATGATGTGATTTTGTTTTTCATTCTGTTAATGGGGTATGTCACAATTATTGATTTTTATATGCAGTTATCCTTGCATCCCAAGGATAAATACCACTTGGTCATGGTGTGCAATCTTTTAAATGTATTGTTGAATTTAACTTGTTAATATTTGTTGAGAATTTTTGCATCTATATTCACCAGGGATACTAGGGTGTCCTTCTAGCTTTGGTATCAAGGTAACTCTGGCCTCCTAAAATTAGTTTGGGAGTGCTCCTCCCTTTTGAAATTTTGCCCAACCCCTGGCAACAAACAATCCACTCTTAGTTTCTAGGAGTTCAGCCTTTTTAGGTTCCTCATATAGGTGAAATCATACAGTATTTGTCTTTTGCTTCTTGATTATTTCACTGAGTAAAGATGACCTCAAGGCCCGTCCATGTTGTCACAAATGTCAGGATTTCCTTCTTTTTTATGGCTAACATTCAACTGCATATATATACCACGTTTTTTAACCCATTCATCCATCAATAGACACTTAGGTTGCTTCCATGTTTTAGCTATTATAAATAATGTTGCACTGAACTTAAGGATGCAGATATGTCTTGGAAATACTACTGTCACTTCCTTCAGATATATACCCAGAAGTGAGATTTGTGGGTTACATGGTAGTTTTAATTTGTTGAAGGACCTCCGTACTGCTTACCGTGATGACTGTATAATTTACATTCCCACCAACAGTGCATAGCAGTTTCCTTTTCTACATATACTCCAACACTTGTTACTTCCTGTCTTTTTGATAATAGTCATTCTAACAAGTGTGAGGTGATATGTCATCGTGGTTTGATTTGCATTACCTTGAGAAATTTTTTATGTTAAGAATCTTTTAATGTACCTGTCAGTCATTTGTACATCTTGCGTGAGAAAATGTCTATTCAGGTCCCTTGCTCATTTTTAATTGGATTATTTATTTTATTTAGTTTTTGCTATTGAATATTATGAAGGTTATTAAAATATATTTTAGATATTAACCCTTTATCAGATACATGGCTTATAAATATGTTATTCCTTATTCTGTATGTTGCCTTTTCATTGTGTTTATTATTTTTCTTTGCAGAAGCATTTTAGTTTAGTATATTCCCATTTGTCAACTTCTGATTTGTTGCTTGCACTTTTGGTATAATATCTAAAAATTTATTGTCAGTCCCAGTGTCATGGAGATTTTCCCCTTTGTTTTCTTCTAAAAGTTTTATGGTTCCAGGTCTTCCATTTAAGATTTAATCTATCTCAAGTTAATTTTATGAGTGGTGCAATATGGGGCCCAATTTTATTCTTTCATATGTGAATATCTACTTTTCCAGCATTATTTATTAAAGAGATTATCCTTTCCTTTCCCCATTGAGTATTCTTGGCTGCTTTGTCAAGTATTAGTTGACCATATATACATAGGTTTATATCTGGGTTCTTAAGTCTGGTTCATTGGTCTATATGTCTGTTCTTAGTACCATACTGATTTGATTACTATAACTTTTGTAATACAGTTTTACATTAGGAAATCTGATGTCTTCAGCTTTGATACTCTTTCTCAGGATTGCTTTGGCTACTTAGGGATTTTGGTAGTTCCATACAAATTTTAGGATTATTTTCTATTGCTGTTAAAAATGCCATTGGAATTTTGATAGGGATTGCGTTAAATCTACAGATCTCTTTGGGAAGTATGGATATCTTAACAATATTAACTCTTCTGATCTGTGTACTTGGGATATCTTTCCATTTGGTTATATTTCTTCAATTTTTCACCAATGTCTTGTTGTTTTCAGTATCTAGATCTTTCACTGCTTTACTTAAATTTATTCTAAGAATATTATTTTTTGATGATATTGTGAAGGAAATTGTTTTCTAGATTATTTTTTTCAGATCACTCACTTTTATGATAGACAAACACAACTCATTTTTGTGTGTTAATTTTGTATCCTATAACTTTGCTGAATTCATTTGTTTATTCTAACAATTTTGTGGAAACTTAAAGATTTTCTAAATATAAGATCATGTCATCTACAAACAGAAAATTTAACTTCTTCCTTATAATTTGGATGCCTTTTATTTTTCTTGCCTAGTTGTTCTGGGTAGGACTTCCAATACTATCAATACTATGCTGAGTAGGAGTGGTGAGAGTGGTACTTTTGTCTTATTTCTGACCTTAGAGGAAAAGCCTTCAGCTTTTACCATTATTATGTTGGCTGTGGGTTTCTCATATATGACTTTTATTATGTTAAAGTACATTCATTCTATACCTAAATTGTTGGGAGTTTTTGTCATAAAAAGATGTTAAAATATTTCAAATGTCTTCTCTGAATTTGTTGAGATTATCATAAGCTTATTATCCTTCATTCTATTAATATGGTTATTACCTTTATTGATTTGTGTATGTTGAACCATCTTTGCATCCTAGCGATAAATCCAGTTTGATCGTGGTGTATGGTTTTTTTTTTAATGTGCTGTTGAATCTGGTTTGTTTGTTTTTGTAATATTTGCATCTATATTCATCAGGGTATTGACCTGTAGTTTCTTTTCCTTGTAGTGTCCTTATCAGGCATGGGTATCATGTTATTACTGGACTCATAAATGAGTTTGGTAGTGTTCCTTCCTCTTCAAATTGTGGAAGAATTCGAGAAGCATCAGCCTTAATTCTTCTTTCAATATTTGGTAAAATTCACCAGTGAAAATATTCTCCTGGATGTTTCTATGTTGGGAGGTCTTGATTACTACTTTAATCTCCTCACTCTGATTGTTCTGTTCAGATTATCTATTTCTTCATGATTCAGTCTTAGTAGGTTTTATATTTCTAGGGATTTATGTGGCTTTTCTTCTGTTCTCCAATTTCCTGGTATACATTTGTTCATAGTAGTGTTATGATCTTTTGTATTTTGTGTTATCAGTCATAATGTTTCTTCTTTCATTTGTAATTGCATTTGACTCTTCTCTTTTTTCCTTGGTTAATCTAGGTAGATCTGTCAATTTTGTTTATCTTTTTAAAAAACTAACTCTTGGGGCATCTGGGTGGCACAATGAGTAAAGCATTTGCCTTTGGCTCAAGTCATGATCTCAGGGTTCAGGGTCCTTGGATTAAGCCCCATGTTGGGCTCCCTGCTCAGCAGGGAGTCTGCTTCTCCCTCTCCCCCATCTTCCACTCCCTGCTCATGCACATGCGTGCCTTCCCTCTCTCTCTCTCTCCCTCTCTCAAATAAACAAAATCTTTAAAGAAAACTAAGTCTTGGTTTTGATTTTTTTTCTATATTCTTTCTTGTCTCCATTCCACTTATTTCTGTTCTAATTTTCATTATATCCTTCCATATGCTAACTTTGGGCTTAATTTATTATTCTTTTTCTAGTTCCTTGAGGTATAAAATTAGGTTGTTTATTTAAGGTCTCTTTTTCTTATTATAGGTGTTTATCAGTATAAACTTCTTAGAACTACTTTTGCTGCATCCCATATGTTTCCATATGTTGTGTTTCCATTTTCATTTGTTTCTAGATACTGTCTGATTTCCATTTTGATTTCTTCTTTGCCCCACTGATTTTTTATTGCGTGTTATTTTCCATGCATTTGTAAATTTCCACTTTTCTTGCTGTTACTGATTTCTAGTTTCATGCCATTGTAGTCAAAAACAATATTTGATATGATTTCACTTATCTTAAATTTGCTAAGATTTGTTTTTTGGCACAACATATGATCTATGCTAGAGAAAGTGCCATGTACACTTGAGAAGAATGTGTATTCTGTTGCCATTGGATGGAATGCTCTGTATATGTCTGTTAGGTTCATTTGGCCTAGTATAGTTCAAACCTGCTGTTTCCTTATTGATTTTTTGTCAGATTTATCTATTCAATGTTGAAAGTGGAGTACTGAAGACTATTTTATCTGATGTAGGTATAGCTACTCCTGATATCCATTCCTTTACTTTGAGCCCGTGAGTATCTTTAAAGCAGAAGTAAATCTCTGGTAGGGAACATAGAGTTGAGTCTTGTTTTTTCATTTTCTTTGTTTTGTTTTTTTCACTCTATTCAGCAACTCTGTGTCTTTTGGCTGGAGTATTTAATGTTTAAAGTAACTATTGATATATAAGAAAATATCCTGTTGATTGTTTTCTGGCTATTTTTTTAATTTTTAGATTTTATTTATTTATTTGACAGAGAGAGAGATCACAAGTAGGCAGGGAGGCAGGCAGAGAGAGAGGAGGAAGCAGGCTCCCCGCAGAGCTGAGAGCTCGATGTGGGGCTCTATCCCAGGAACCTGGTATCATGACTGGAGCTGAAGGCAGAGGTCTTAACCCAGTGAGCCACCCAGGCACCCCAGTTTTCTGGCTATTTTATAGCATTTGTTCCCTTTTTACTATCTTCCTTTATGATTTGATGATTTATGTAGTGTTATAATTTCAATCCTTTCTCTTTATCTTTTGTATAACTTCTATGGGCTTCCACTTTGTGGTTACCACCAGACTTACATAAAACATATTATGGTTACAATTGCTTATTTTGAGCTAATAACAACTTAACTTCAATTGCACACAAAAACTACCCTTTTACTCCCCCAAACACATTTTGTATTTTATATCATAATTTAAATATTTTTATGTCATATATCCATTAAAAATTATTGTGGTCATGTTTATTTTTAATATTTTTGACATTTATACTGAAGTTAAAATGACTTCTGAATAACAAAAAGTTGGAAAAATATTTTTATAGAAACTGCAAAAAGAAGATATATAAAGATACACAATGGCTGATAAGTACAGATGCATCATTAGTCATTATAGAAAGCCAAGTTAACACTATAAAGAAATATCACAATATTTTCACTGTTGTTAAGTATGTAAAACAAATGGTACTCTCATACATGAGGGGTGGAAGTGTAAAATGGTACAACCATTTTGAAAATCCCTTTGACAGTTTCTCATAATTTAATATAAGCCTATACCTATAGTCTGGCAATACTATTTATAGGTATATAACCAATAGAAAGAAAATTATATGTTCACAAAAAGACTTGCACAAGAAAGCCTATAGAAGCTTTATTTGTAATAGCTAAAAAATGGAGGAAAAACAAAGTCCACAGCAATAGAATATATGAACAAACTATCGCATAGCCATACACTTGAGTTTTAGTCAATATTAAAATAAACAAACTACTGATAAATGCAGCACATACAGATCTCAAAAACATGATGCTAAGCAAAAGAAGTGAGATAAAGGAGGAGTATATCCCCTATGATTCCACTCATATAAAGAGCAGAATCAGGCAAAAGTAATTTATAATAGAGAAGTCAGAACAATGGTAACTTAAGGGAGTGGAGAGTGACTAAACTTTCTAGGATCATGGAATGTTCTTTATCTCAATCTAGGTAATGTTTTCATGAATGTGTCTTTTTTTTCAAAATTCATCTTTTTGTTTATTTAAGATTTGTAATTTCCCATTTATGCATGTCACATAATAAAATACTTTTAGAAAACAAAAAAGGATCACCTGAATATTACTATAACTATTAAAGAAATGAAAAACTATAATTTTCTTACAGAGAAACTCTAGGCCAAATTGGCTTCATTGCAATTTCCACTGATAATTTAAGAAAGAAGTAATAGCAATCTAACAAAAATTCTTCCATAGAGTAAACAAAAGTACAACAGTCCCAAAATAATTTTATGAGGCTAGTATAACCTTGACACTAAAACCTGACAAGGACTATATGAGTAAATAACATTATAAGTCCTTTCTGATTCATAGCCATGAAAGAACAAATCCTAAAAACTGTTCATAAAACATATTTAACAATATGTAAACAGCCTAATATATCATGACCTTGTTGGGTTTATGTCAGAAATGCAATTCTGGTTAAAATTTTTAAATTTTAATTTAAATTTTAATCTAAATGTTAATTAACATTTTAGAGAAGAATATTTTGATTATGCAAAGAGGCATAGAAAAAAATTTGATAAAATATGATGTTCATTCTTTCAAAAAAATAGCAGAGAATACAAGAGAGCTTCCTTAATATGGTATAATGTATCTATAAAAATACTTATTGGAAACATCACACTTATCCATAATATATTAAAGTATTTCTCATTGACATTGAGAATATGACAAGATGGATGCCATCATCACTGCTGTTCAGTATTATAGTGGAACCTCTATTTAGTTCAGTTCATTAAGAATAAAAAAGAAATTAAAACATAAATATGGGAAAAGAAATAAAAAATAATCCTTACTCCTAGATTATATTACCAATTGCATAGAAAAATCTAAAAGAATCTATAGATAAATTATTACATCAAGAAGTAACTTTAGCAAAATTGCCGGATATAAAAATGATATACAAAAATCAATTTTCTTTTTTTAATTTTATTTATTTATTTGAGAGAGAGACAGAGATAGTAACAGAGGTAGTAACAGAGATAGTGAAAGAGAGAGCACAAGTGGAGAGGAGAGGGAGAAGCAGGCTCCTCACTGAGCAGGGAGCCCAATGTGGGGCTCCATCCCAGGACTCTGGGATCATGATCTGAGCCAAAGGCAGATGATTAACCAACTGAGCCACCCAGGTGCCCCTAAAAAATCAATTTTCAACAAACGAGAAAGAAACATAGAAGCTGTTAAAAGATTCCAGTCATAATAGCATCAAAAATATCTATTCAGGGGGCACCTGGGTGGCTCAGTGGGTTAAAGCCTCTGCCATTGGCTCGGGACATGATCCCAAGGTCCTGGGATGGAGCCCCACATCGGGCTCTCTGCTCGGCGGGGAGCCTGCTTCCTCCTCTCTCTCTGCCTGCCTCTCTGCCTACTTGTGATCTCCGTCTGTCAAATAAATAAATAAAATCTTTAAAAAAATCTATTCAGACATACCTCAGAAAAAAAGTCATGAGAGCCAACAATCCTCTATAACTAGAAGAAATGAAATAATTGATGAGAATATTTCTGAATGTACCAGATAGTGATGGAAACAAGGATTACATAAATTAATGTTCCAAGGAAGGCAAAACTTTTCCAAAGTGAAATGATAAACTAATGATGTACTGTATGGTGACTAACATAGCATAATTTTTTATTTAAAAAAATAAAGAAATGTCAATCCCCAAGTGTTTTTTTCCTCTGGAAAATGTACCAATACTAAGAACAGGTTGAGGATCAGGCTTACACAGGCAAAAAGCCTCTACTGGGAGAAAGAAAAACCAACAAAGCTTTTAACAGTTTGACAGGGCTAGTTGACAAATTGAAAAGTTGATGGGACTTAAATGCTCAGCAGATTTCCCTTACCAGACATTTGCTGACTTCTGGTACTGCACAAAAATACAGGGAGCTAGGTCAAATACTTCTAAAATGTAAAGTGAAATCTCCAGCAACCACCCAGCTTTAAGGAAACAAACGTGCTAGGATTTGAAGCCATTGGAGGCTGCAAGCTGTGAATGGCAGACATGGATACTGCACAGTCTTTCAACAACTTAAAAAACAAAGACTCACCAATGGTAAAAACCAAGGTTTTACATTCTAGAGAAGAACAAACCAGGTGTAAACTGAGATTTACTAAAACTGCAGTCTAGCCCTCACTCAGCTCAATATCTAATTGCACTGACATAAGCATTCCCTTACCCTACCTGCCTTAAAGGGGAAAGGTGGGACTCTGTTTAGAATACCTCATCAAGAGCCTTTGTGGCTCTTTTATACATGGTACATGACTTGCCATGAAAAATTACTAGCATAGACAAAATCCAAAATACTGACCACACCAAATGTTGGTGAGGAGCACAGAATATGGAGCACAGAATGTGGAGCACAGAAATTTTCATTCATTGGTGTTGGGAATAAAAAATGGTAAGACAGTTTAGAGATTTCTTGCAAAATTAAAAGTAATTTTACTCTATGATTCAGCAATCATACTCCTTAGTATTTAACTAAAGTAGTTGAGAACTTATGGCCACATGAAAAGCTACACACAGGTGTTTTTTAGAAACTTCATTAATAATTTCCAAAACCTGGAAGCAACCAAGATTTTCCTTAGTAGGTGACTAGATAAATAAACTGTGATATATCCAGATGGAATTTTATTCAGTGTTAAAAAGAAATGAGCATGGAGTGCACTTATGATGAGCACAGGGTGATGTATGGAAGTGTTGAATCACTACAGTGTACAGCTTAAACTAATATAATACTGAATGTTTACTAACCAGAATTAAAATAAAAACTTTAAAAAAGGAAGCTATCCAGTCATGAAAAGGCATGGAGGAATCTTCAATGTATATTATTAGGTGAAAGAAGCCAATCTGAAAAGGATTCATACTGTTTGATTCCAGCTATATGACACTCTGGAAAAGGCAAAACTATGAGACAGGAAAAAGATTAGTAGTGGTTTTTGTTTTGTTTTGTTTTGTGGAACTACATAGGTTGACTCTAAAATCTATTTAGAAGTGAAAAAGGTAAAAAATAGCTTTCCATGTACTCGTTAGCTATTTGTATATCTTTGGGAAAATGTCTATTCAAGTCCTTTGCCCATTTTTAAATTAGATTGTTTACTTGATATTAAGTTGTACAAGTTCTTTATATATTTTGAACATTATCCCAAATTAGTTTTTGGTTTTTTGGGAAGTAAATACCCAGTAGTATGATTACTGGATCACAAATTAGTTTTATTTGTTAACTTTTTGAGGAACTGTTTCCTAGAGTGGCTGCACCAGTTTGTGTTCCCACTAACGATGCAAAAAGGTTCTTTTTTCCCACATCCTTGCCAACACTTGTTATTTCCTGCATTGTTGATTTTAGCCATTCTGAGAGGTGTGAGGTGATAACTCATTGTAGTTTTGATTTGCACTTCTCTGATGATCAGTGATGCTGATCATCTTTTCATGTGTCTGTTGACCATCTGTGTTTTCTTTAGAAAAATGTCTATTCATGTCTTCTGCCCACTTTTAATTGGATCACTCATTTTTGGAATGTAGAGTTTTATAAGCTGTTTATATATTTTGGATTCTAACCCTTCATCAGATGTCATTTGCAAATATCTTCTCCAATTCTGTAGGTTGCCTTTTAGTTTTCTTGATTATTTCCTTTGCAGTACAGAAGGCTTTTTATTTTATTTTTTCAGTGTTCCAATATTCATTGTTTATGCACCACACCCAGTGCTCCATGCAATACATGCCCTCTTTAATACACACCATCAGGCTCACCTAACCCCCCACCCCCATCCCCTCCAAAACCCTCAGTTTGTTTCTCAGGGTAAACAGTCTCCCCCTCCTATTTCCCCCAATTCACTTCTCCTTTCCTTATCCTAATGTCCTCTGTGTTATTCTTATGCTGCACAAGTAAGTGAAACCATATGATGATTGACTCTCTCTGCATGACTTATTTCACTCAGCATAATCTCCTCCAGTCCCGTACATGCTGATACAAAAGTTGGGTATTCATCCTTTCTGATGGAGGCATAATACTCCATTGTATATATGGACCATATCTTCTTTATCCATTCGTCCATTGAAGGGTATCTTGGTTCTTTCCACAGTTTGGCAACTGTGGTCATTACTGCTGTGAACATTGGGGTACAGTTGGCCCTTCTTTTGAGTACATCTGTATCTCTGGGGTAAATATCCAGTAGTGCAATTGCTGGGTCATAGGGTAGCTCTATGTTTAATTTCATAAGGAATCTCCACACTGTTTTCCAAAGTGGCTGCACCAACTTGCATTCCCACCAACAGTATAAAAGGGTTCCCCTTTCTCCATATCCTCTCTGACACTTGTTTACTGTCTTGTTAATTTTGGCCATTCTAACTGGTGTAAGTTGGTATCTCAGTGTGGTTTTGATTTGAATCTCCTTGATGGCTGATGATGAACATTTTTTCATGTGTCTGTTAGCCAATTGTATGTCTTCTTTAGAGAAGTGTGTGTTCATGTCTTCTGTCCATTTTTTGACGTGATTATCTGTTTTGCGTGTGTTGAGTTTGAAGAGTTCTTTATAGATCTTGGATATCAGCCCTTTGTCTATACTGTCATTTACAAATATCTTCTCCCATTCTTCGTTTTGTTGACTGTTTCCTTTGCTGTGCAGAAGCTTTTGATCTTGATGAAATCCCAAAAGTTCATTTTTGCTTTTGTTTCCTTTGCCTTTGGAGACATGTCTGGAAAGAAATTGCTGTGGCCGATGTCAAAGAGGTCATTGCCTATGTTCTCCTCTAGGATTTTGTTGGATTCCTGCCTGACGTTGAGATTTTTTTTTTCCCATTTTGAGTTTATCTTTATGCATGGTGTAAAAGAATGGTCAAGTTTCATTCTTCTATAGACACCTGTCCAATTTTTCTAGCACCATTTATTGAAGAGACTGTCTTTTTTCCACTGTATAGTTTTTCCTACTTTGTCGAAGGCTATTTGATCATAGAGCTGCGGGTCCATATCTGGACCCTCTACTCTGTTCCACTGGTCTATGTGCCTGTTTTTTGTGACAGCATCATGTCACATGTTTTGGTAATCAGAGCTTTGTAGAAAAGCTCAAAATCAGGCAACATGATGCCCCCAATTTTGCTTTTCTTTTTCAACATTTCCTTAGCAGTTCCAGGTAGGATTTATCCCTGGGATGCAAGGATGGTTCAACACTTGCAAATCAATCAATGTAATAGAATAAATCAATAAAATAAGAGAGAAGAACCACATGGTCCTCTCAATTGAGGCAGAAAAAGCATTTGACAAGATCCAGCATTCGTTCCTGATTAAACATTTCAAAGCATAGGGATAGAGGGAACATTCCTCAACTTCATAAAATCTATTTATGAAAAACCCACAGTGAATATCATTTTCAATGGGGAAAACTGACAGCCTTCCCTTTAAGATCAGGAACACGAAAAGGATGCCCACTGCCACCACTATTGTTCAACATAGTATTAAAAGTCCTATCAAGAGCAATCAGACAACAACAAGAAATAAAATGTATTCAAATTGGCAAAGAAGAAGTCAAACTCTCTCCCTTTGCAAATGACCTGATACTTTATATGGAAAACCCAAAAGACTCCACCCCCAAACTACTAGAACTCATACAGCGATTCAGTAATGTAGCAGGATACAAAGTCAATGTACAGAAATTAGTTGTTTTCTTATATACTAACAATGAAAATACAGAAAGGGAAATTAGAGGATCTATCCCATTTACTATAGCACCAAGAACCATAAAATACCTAGGAATAAACCTAACCAAAGAGGTAAAGGATCTGTACTTGAGGAACTACAGAACACTCATGAAAGAAACTGAAGACACAAAAAGATGGAAAAGCATTCCATGCTCTTGGATCAGAAGAATAAACATTGTTAAAATGTCTATACTGCCTGGAGTAATCTATACTTTCAATGCCATCCCTATCAAAATTCCACCAGCATTTTTCAAAGTGCTGGAACAAACAATCCTAAATATGGAATCATTTCTCCCTCTTGACTGGATCATCCTCACCAGTATTAATATATCCCGTCAATAAAAACTTTCTTTAAATCCCACATCTCTTCTCAGCTACAGCCTCATTTCTTTGCTCTCCTTTACAGTAAAACTCAAAAGTATTGTCTAATCTCACTAGCTCAAATCTCTCTTCTGTTTTCTCTCTTGAGAGAAAGAGAACACAACCACTACTCCACTGATAATTTTATATAGGATACCACTTAACTTCACTTTTGCCAAATCCTTTGCCAAATCCAAGTCCTATGGACAATGCACACAATTTTTCAGCAACATTTGGCATAAGTGTGTACTCAATGCTTGGAACATTTTCTTTATTTGACTTCCAGAATACCATTATTCTTCCCTCTTTATTTTCCTCCTACCTCACTGGCTGCTCATTATCAGTCCCCTTTGCTGGCCATTCTTCATTTCTCTGCCACTAATATTGGAAAGCCCTAAGGTTTAATGCTTAAAACTTTTCTTTCTGTGTTCATTCCTTAAGTGATCTCCTCTAGTCTCTTCATTTTTAATAGGTTTATATGCTTATGACTCCAGAATGTATATTTCTAGACTGGACCTCTTCCCTGAAGGGCACCTTAAACTTAACATATCCAAAATCGAAAAATACAGATTTCTATCTTTAAACCTGTTTCACCTACAGTCTTCATAATCTCATAAAATAACAACTGCAACCTTCTCATTACAGATGCCACAAAGAACTTGAGAGTTATCTTAACTTCATTCTTTTTCTCATATCCTACATCCAATCCATAAGCAAATCCTTTTGACTTGGCTTCCAAAAGTACATTCATAACCTAATCACCTCTCACTACATCCATTTTAACTGCTACCACTCTAGTCTTGGCCATCATCATCTTTAGTCTGGCCTATTGTAATAGCCTCATAAATTCCTTTGAACCCCTATTGCCTATTTTCTCTGCAACTAGAGTGAGCCTTTCAAAATATACAAAAATTATGTCACTCATCTGTTTACAATTCTCGAACCTGTCACATTACTCAGAGTCAAAGCCAGAGTTTTCATAAAGGCTTACAAACCCTAAATAATTTTTAAACTCTATCTCCTACTACTGTCCTTCTCCATCACTTCACTCTTTGCTGTTCTCAAATACATCAAGTGTGAGTTCACCGCTTCCTGGAACCTCTCTGCCAGTGCATGGTTCCTTCCCTTCTTTCAGGTCTCTGCTTAGATGTAACTTCAATAGAGAGGACTTTACTATCTTACTAAATTAAAACAAGAGTCACCTATAACTACATACTCTTTTCCCTTTGTTGTGTTATATTCTCCATAGCACTTACTATCTGACCAACTCTATTAGTTCATTTTCTATCCCCTCACCAAAATATAATCTTCATGGAGGCAAACAATTTGCCTGATTTTTTTTATACTGGCTCATCTTCATAAAATATGTAGTTCCTTGCATCCAAAAAGTTTCTAATAAATATTTATTGAAAGAATACATGAAAAAATGGAACACTGTATCCATAATTCTCTCTCCCCTCATATAAAGCATTCTAAAAAACAATAGCAAAAAGAGTTAAAAAATAAGTGGTTTGTCTACCTAGACTTTTAAAGGAATTCTGATAAGACAATTCAGGAATGATTAGTTTCCTATTGGTGCTATATAGCCAATTGCCCCAAACCTACTGGGTTAAAGCAACACAAATTTATTCTCTTACAGTTCTAGAGGCCAGAAACCAAAAATTGGTTGGCAGGCCTACCTTTCTACTGGAGGCTTTGAGGAGAATCTATTATTTGCCTTTACCAGCTCCTAGTGCATACCCTCAATCATGGTCGTGTCGTTCCTTCCTCCATCTTCAAAGCAGCAGCACAGTACCTTCAATTCTTAATATCTTCCTCCTCCCTCCCTCCCCTTCCTCCCACAGCCCCCTCCCCGGCTTTCACTGCAACATGTCCATCTTTGATTTTGACCCTCTCGCCTTTCTCTTATAAGGACCCTTGTGATTACATTGGGACCACCCAGATAATGAAGGTAATCATCCCACCTCAAGATCCTTAACTTAATCATATCTGCAAAGCCCCTTTTGCTATATCCAGTAGCAAATTAACAGATTCCTGGGATTAGGACATGGATATCTTTGAGGGACATCATTCAGCCTACCACAGGGTAGAAAAGCAATTCAAAAATAAAATAAGTAACACATATATGGTGCTTACTATGCACCAGGCTATTATTTTAAGCACTTTACATACAGCAACTTATTGGACTTTAATTGAATTAAATTTTATTGAATTTTAATTCCTTAACATGCTGTATGTAAAGCCATGCTAATTAGTAATAACTATTCTAACTCATGCTAACTGGTAGTTACTATTATTACCTCAAATTTTAATACATTTAGAAACTAAGACGGAAAAATCAGGTAACTTGATCACCAAATTTCCAACATGTTTAATTAAAAAAAATACTTCTATAGATCAACACTGAAAAGCTAGCAAATAATGAGATATTCCTTTAAAGTTCTGGAAAATCATTATTTCCAACCTAGAATTCTGTACCAGACAAAGTACTAAGCAATTTTGAAGCTAAAATAAATGTTTTTAGAGGTGCCTGGCAGGCTCATTTGGAAGAGCATGTGACTCTTAATCTCAGGGTTCTGAGTTCAAGTTATGTATAGATATTACTTCAAAAAAATAAATAAACTTAAAGTAAAATAAAATAAATGTTTGTACAGACATTTGAAAGCTAAAACATTTTACCACCAACACACTCTTTCTCAGGGAGCTATTAGAAGAGGTACTCTAGTAAAATAGTCATAATTTAAGAGAGAGAAAGAAATGAGATACAAAAACAGGAATTCCAGCCCAAAGTAGTACAAAATGAAATTCCCAGATTGTCTTGATAATGGATATTCCTAGGATAATAGCTGTGCAGCAGACCTAGAAGAGCAGCTGGTCCAAACTGAAGGAAATTGAGGGTTCCAACCAAAAATATACAACTGAGAGTTTACCTATTTATTAACATATTTAAAAGATATTTATGCTTAATGATTGATAAAGAAAAAAGAAACAGACAAATAAACAAGGGACCATGAACTCCAGGAAAGGCAACAGTTTGAAAAAGAGAACTGTGACCATATTATACTATGTTACCAAATTCTATTGAAAAGATAGGAAAAAGAGATATGTAGGTCTCTGAGTGTATATATATATCTGTGTGTGTTGGTCAATCAGAATGAATGTCTGTGAGAAAGTTGTCCTTATCATTCATATAGAAAGCAAATAGATAATATAAAAAATAGAAAAAACAAAGAAATAAGTTTGTAAAAGTTATTTAAAATATGGAATTAACAGAAAAATGTGTAAAGTTTCAAGTGATTATGTCAGGGCACAGAGAATCAGATGTGAAGGGAATTAGGGCAGGAGACAACTTCTTTTTTCTTTTGAAGTTTAACATTACTATCTGACTTAAAATCATGTATATGTGTGACACTGGTAGAAAAAGGTTTTGTGAACGTCTCTCTGAGACAGACTAGGTTTAGGTTTTAGCCTTATTTCATGGTTGTTGCATGACTTTTGGACAAGGGAAACAGATTCTCCCAGCCAAAAGACAAAAATAATGACAGTCAGTATTGAGCTTTTAGCTGAGAATGGAAGAAAAAATGATTTTTCCTGGTACCAAGCTACCAAATTACCCAATTTTGTAGTTTTTGCCAGCACTGCTCAGCTGTTCCATCGCCAGCCATTTATCTAAATTTGGAGGTTGAGTGTACTATTTGATTTAACTATGTGTACCTGTTACCTTGAAAAAAAAATTTAAAGAATTGTTCTAAATGGAATGAATTACAAGAGATGGTGAGTGAGTCTGCAATATCTAAGGTGACCATACACTCAATTTTGTGCAGAAAACTGCCAGGTTCTACCTGTTGTCCCAGCATAATTTTTCATAGTGCCCACTTTTATTCACAAAAGTATTATGATTTGGATTACACATTATATAGTTTCTCTACCAATACATGTAAGGGACAGAGAGTCTAGACAGCTATTTAACAGGGCTATTTTCCAGGGGGTTGGTGCTTAAAATAGGAAGTTGGATTAAGTAAGAGTAAGGTATTTTCCAACTCTAAACTTCTAGGATTCTGATTTTTTACTGGATGAATATAATTCATATGAAACGCAAAAAGATGCTCTGCTGCTTCTATTGGCATAAAATTCAAAACCATCTGTCTTCCAACTATTCATACTAGCCACACCTATAGTCATCCCAGTCTCCTCCCTTAATGAGAGAATTTACCACTCAATGCCCCAGATGCTTTTGGCTTATCTCTGACAGAGATATTAAGGTTCACCAAATATTCCTTCTGCTCTCCTGTATTTTCCAATCCCCTTCATGTTGAGTAGCATCACATGACTAGTTCTGGTCAACTTAATGTGTACAGAAGAGCATGTACCATTTCTACGGTGAGGTGCTGAAAAGCCCCTGTATCATTCCCCACTTCCTTTCTTTTGCCATGAAAATCATAAAAGCAAATGTGCCAAATGATACAGGCATAAGATACCATCAGTCTGGGCCCCTGAGTGACTGGAGCAGAGTTCTCCATGCTGACCAGCATTAGAAAGGTAGTTGAAGGAAGAAACAACTGTTAGTTGTGTTTAGACATTAAGATGAGGACAGGGAGGAAACTGTTACCACAGCATTGCCTAGCCACACCTAACAGACTCTCACTGACAGGCATCTCCAAATTTTTTGCCAAGTAGCTAAGATTTCATTTAGTGTCCTGCTATCAAGTAATATACATATAGTTTCTGTCTGAAGAAGTCGATAAAGCCACTTTGGGCTTTATTCTAAGAGAAATGAACAGAACATCTAGTTGTGCTGAACTCCATGGAAAGAGTAATATAGGACCTGACCATATCTCCTCCTTAGACCAGATGCTCAGGTATGTTTAGAGCATAGCCTCATCTTAATTTGTGACAAATGAAGGTGACCTTTAGTTTTTTACAGATGAGTTTTATACACAGCTGTTTCTTTGTTTTCCTTTTATTTTTTCAACTTAGCATTTTCTGGGAATAAATTATGGGAAATGATTCAGGTTAAAAGTCATAGTTTCTTTTCTCAAGAAGCTCAAAGTCTAATAGGGAGGTAGAAAACTGTCACCTAAATACAATATAAGGTGGGATCAAGGCAGTGCTGTTTTGTACATGTATGCTCTAAAGGAGTGAATGGTTCAAGAAGTCTGTGTTATCTTTCAATAATTTTACCAAAGTACATCTTATATCAAAACAATATTTAATGCCCTTGGCAAAGACTTGAAGGAGTAAATGTATAGGCATTCAAGATAAATTTGGTCAAGATAAAAGAATTGTTATAATATAAAGATGGATGATCTGGCCTTAGAGGTAGGACCCATATCTTTCTCCACAAGGCTACTGGAAGAACCTGGCATGCCCTCACATATTACCAGTCTTAAACTATGCTATCCATGTCTGCTCTTGCCCTGGGAATGGATGCTACTTCAAACATCTTCGGAGTAGGATTAAGGTGACTGAGCATCTTCTGTGGTAAAATCAAACACGGACAAAAGTGTAATACTAGAAATTGAATCTCAAATTGAGGATACCTAATCATAAGTACTAACTCTACATCACCCTGACTCTCACTTTTTCAAGGGTGACATTTAACACTTTGGCCCCCCAAAAACATTTTCAATTGGTCTCCCCTTAACATAACTGAGAAAGATCAGATTTTTTTTTAAGAAGAAAAACTTTTTTTTTTAAATACTAAGGTAATTTTTAAAAACAAACAAATACTACAAAACACAAAAAGGACACAGTTCAGTGTATGTAGGCCCGACTTACTCCGTCTGCTGTCTTGCTCTAAAGAGCTGACACAACCCTGTGGGACCTTGCCTTGATTCCTTCTTTACCTTACGACTGCTCTGTTATCTTGTTTTCACCAGCCGACAACCCAAAGATTCTCCCTGGACACATTAATAATATCTACTGTATGGAGAGAGATAGAGAGAAAGAGACAGAGAAAGAGAGACAGACAAGAAATTGATTCCCCCTATACTGACTACTATTAAAATCCTTTCACTCAAATCTGGCTTTCTGGCTTCTAGGCTGACTCACACTCCTCTCTCTCCCTAGTAAATGAATTCACAGATGATATTCTACCCTTACATAAAGCCAGTATTCCCAACCAAATACAGATAAAACATTATCCATATGAAGTATCCATACACCTATATTTAAATATATTTAGAGAGTAACAGGGCAGGTATGCAGGGAAAGGGAATTTCATCATATACAATGCTTCTCAAAGTGTAGTTCCAGAATTATGTGAAACAGAACCTGTTGCAAAATGAAAATTCCTGTGTGCTGCAAAGGACTTTAGAGTCAGTTTTGGGATGAAACCCACAAATCTGCATCTTTATAACACACCAGATGATTCTGATGTAAATAAAAGTTTGAGAGTCCCGTGAATATAGAATCAGGCAAAATTCATTTATTAAATTCATATTATGTTAACACAAAACACCTATTATGTGCCCCGAGGTGTGCAATATGCTTTTACATACATGGACTCTTATCAGCTTTACACCAGCCCTATCTAAAGGTTTCATTTGCTCTCGAGAAAATGGAGACATAGAGAAATAAAGTGATTTCCCAAGGCTATGTAGCTACTAGGCGCAGTCACTAGAGTTAACGTTTAAAGGGGAATGTGGGGGACGAGTCAAGAAGGCGGAGCAGTAGCAGCTGAGACAACATCGGCCAGCAGGAGATCAGCTAGATAGCTTATCACACCATTGCGAACACCTACGAATCCAACAGGAGATCGAAGAGAAGAAGAGCAACAAGTCTAGAAACAGAAAATCGACCACTGTCTGAAAGGCAGGGCCGGTGGCGAAGTGAATCCAACGTGATGGGAAGAGAGACTGCGGGGGGAGGGGCCGGCTCCCAGCAGGCGGAGGAGCAACGGAGCCCAAAATCAGGACTTTAAACCCGCTGAGCCACCCAGGTGCCCCACAAAATCAGGACTTATAAGTCTGCTCCACGGAGGGACATCGCGCCAGAGGCTAAACTGGGGTGAAGACCTCAGGGGACAGCGTGGACTCAGGTCCCGCGGGGTCACAGAAGGATCGGGGGTGTCTGAGTGTCGCAGAGCTCACGGGTATTAGAGCGGGGAAGCCGCTGCGGCGACAGAGCCGAGGTGTGAGCTCTCAACTCGGGGTTACCTTGAGCCGTGGTCTGGGACACGGGCCGGTGCTCTGTGCTGGGGTCCCCACAAGATCCGGGAGACTCCGACCCGGGAGAGCTCAGGGGTCTGCGGGGTTTGGAGACTCCAGGCGGGACTCTGCCAGAGACAGAGACGCTTGGTCACAGGCTGGTGAGCTCGGAGCTCCCAGAGGCCAGTGACACAGGACTGATTGCGCGCTTTTCTCTGAGGCCGCACTGAGGAGTGGGGCCCCGAGCTCTCTGCTCCTCCGAACCGGAGATTGGGCGGCCGCCATCTTCCTTCCCGTCCTCCGGACTCTACGGAAAGCGATCAGGGAACAAAAGCTCCCGAGAGCGAGCGGATGACTCAGCCCGGCCCCTGGTAAGGGCGGTGCAACTCCGCCTGGGGCAGAGACACTTGAGAATCACTACAACAGGCCCCTCCCCCAGAAGATCAACCAGAAATCCAGCCAAGACCAAGTTCACTGACCAAGGAGAACAGCGGAATCCCAGAGGAGGACAAAGCAAAGCATGGAATTCTTGGCTTTCTCCCAATGGATCTTTAGTCTTGCAAAGTTAATTAATTTTTTTTCTCTTCTGCTAATTTTTTTAACCTTTACCCTTCCCTCTTTTAACGTTTTTTAACTAGTTTACCTTAATAACTTTCTTAAAAAAATCTTTTTTGAACCTTTATTATTATAGTCATATTTTATACTTCACTGTATCTAACTTTATTCTTTGTATACACATAGGGTTTTTTCTTCTAAAATATTTGGGGTACAACTTCTTCTAATAGATCAAAATACACCCTAAATCTAGCATCAGGCTTGATCTAGTCTCCAGCCTAAGCAAGTTCTCTCCAACTTTTTTTTAATTCTCCCAACCAATGTACCATATTAACTCCTTTGTTAGAAATTTAAAATAATTTTTTTTCATCGTTATAGTCATATTCCATCCCTTCATTGTGTTTACCCTTGTATATGTTTTTCATTCTTTAAAATTTGGGGAGGTAGTTTCTTCTAAGAGACCAAAATACTCCCAAAATTAAGTGGGTGACCCTGTTATAGTCACCAGTCTAATATATATATATGTGTGTGTGTACATATATATATATATTCTTTTTTAATATTTTTTTATTTGTGTTCTTCTTTGAAAAATATTTTTGAACTCCTTTTTACCCCCTTTCTCCACCCCATGATTTGGGGTCTCTTCTGATTAGGTTAAAGGACATTTTCCTGGGGTATTTGACACCCTTTTAGTATTTCATTTGCTCCTTCATATATTCTTATCTGGACAAAATGACAAGGCAGAAAAGCTCACCACAAAAAAAAAAAAAAGAACAAGAGGCAGTACCAAAGGCTAGGGACCTAATTAATACAGACATTGGTAATATGTCAGATCTAGAGTTCAGGATGATGATTCTCAAGGTTCTAGCCAGGCTCGACAAAGGCATGGAAGATATTAGAGAAACCCTATCCCAAGAAATAAAAGCCCTTTCTGGAGAAATAAAAGAACTAAAATCTAACCAAGTTGAAATTAAAAAAGCTCTTAATGAGGTGCAATAAAAAATGGAGGCTCTTACTGCTAGGATAAATGCGGCAGAAGAAAGAATTAGTGATATAGAAAACCAAATGACAGAGAATAAAGAAGCTGAGAAAAAAAGAGAGACAAACAACTACTGGACCATGAGGGGAGAATTCGAGAGATAAGTGATACCATAAGACGAAACAACATTAGAATAATTGGGATCCCAGAAGAAGAAGAAAGAGAGAGGGGAGCAGAAGGTATATTGGAGAGAATTATCATAGAGAATTTCCCTAATATGGCAAAGTGAACAAGCATCAAAATCCAGGAGGTGCAGAGAATCCCCCTCAAAATCAATAAGAATAGATCCACATCCCGTCATCTAATAGTAAAATTTACAAGTCTTAATGACAAAGAGAAAATCCTGAAAGCAGCCCGGGACAAGAAGCCTGTAACATACAATGGTAAAAATATTAGATTGGCAGTGGACTTATCCACAGAGACCTGGCAGGCCAGAAAGAACTGGCATGATATATTCAGAACACTAAACGAGAAAAACATGCAGCCAAGAATACTATATCCAGCTAGGTTATCATTGAAAATAGAAGGAGAGATAAAAAGCTTCCAGGACAAACAAAAACTGAAAGAATTTGCAAACACCAAAACAGCTCTACAGGAAATATTGAAAGGGGTCCTCTAAGCAAAGAGAGACCCTAAAGTAGTAGATCAGAAAGGAACAGAGACAATATACAGCAACAGTCACCTTACAGGCAATACAATGGCACTAAATTCATATCTCTCAATAGTTACCCTGAATGTAAATGGGCTAAATGCCCCCAATCAAAAGACACAGGGTTTCAGAATGGATAAAAAAACAAAACCCGTCAATATGCTGCCTACAAGAGACTCATTTTAGACCTGAAGACACCTCCAGATTGAAAGTGAGGGGATGGAAAACAATTTACCATGCTAATGGACATCAGAAGAAAGCTGGGGTGGCAATCCTTAGATCAGATCAATTAGATTTTAAGCCAGAGTATAATAAGAGATGGGGAAGGACACTATGTCATACTCAAAGGGTCTGTCCAACAAGAAGATCTAACAATTTTAGATATCTATGCCCGTAACATGGGAGTAGCCAACTATACAAACCAAGTAATAACAAAATCAAAGAAACACATTGACAATAATACAGTAATAGTAGGGGACTTTAACACTCCCCTCACTGAA